>BGNK01003848.1:0-53216 GCA_003297005.1 Symbiodinium sp. clade A Y106
CTGGATTATATGTGACTGTGTCACGCGTTACACAGACAGAATGTCCGTGCTGGTAGTTTAAGTCTTGAAACCAGAGTTGAACTGTGTGTGCCACGACTTTCGGTGATGCTAATGTAAGGCCTGCCATGGATAGTATAGTCAGTGCACTTCATTTTCCTCACACGGAAAATTCATGAATAATCATGATCATCTTCCCTCATCCACAGATTCGGAGGGTTTCCTCTGAAGGAACAGCTACCNATGGATAGTATAGTCAGTGCACTTCATTTTCCTCACACGGAAAATTCATGAATAATCATGATCATCTTCCCTCATCCACAGATTCGGAGGGTTTCCTCTGAAGGAACAGCTACCTTGTAATACTCGGCAACTCCGTGTACTGACGCAATGTTTATTCCGAAAAAACAAATTGACATCAAGACGTAGGACTTGTGCCTGATTTCCTTGTGCCGCCGTGTCTAGATTTGCTGTCTCATTGNTCCGATCTCCCCCGAATGCGACCCTAGACCCGGTAATCATCCTAAACCCTGGGCCCGAGACCCTCGTGACCCTGAACCCTCTAAGAGCCCTCAAACCGCAGCTTCCAATTCCTGCCCTCGAAAGCTTCAGAAGAGCCGCCTGAATATTTAGTAGTGCAGGTTCCCCTGACAGCACAGCCCGGCCCCAACATACTCCAAAGCCCGATGAAATTGATTGCGGCCCCTGTGCTGTTTGAAATCCTTAAAAGAAGGCAATCTTGTATCTATTCTGTTATTTAGATCTCGATTTTGCTCAGGATCCCCAAGAGTTTAGGTACCCATTCGAGCCTAAGGAAGATTCAAGGAAACCTACATTACTTTGGATCGTTATTGCAGGAACCCTTAAGGGAAACCTTAAAAGGAATTGAATACTTAAGGAAACTTACAGCGACTAACAGAAAGTTGGAACATGGGTTTAGGAGGATTCGTGCTAGGATCCCTTAAGGGCATGAGGAGAATGATGTTCCAACTTTCTGGCTTTTACTATACATTACTTTGGATCGTTTGGGTGGTCCTGCGAGGTTCCGGTGGGCGAGGAAGTCTCCGTCAGCTGGAAGTTGACGAACAGCTCAACGTGGGCGGCCTAATACTATTTCGGGGGCTCCTTAATTTAGTTATAGTAGAATGGGCCCCAAAACCCTATTCGCTTATCAGGCTGTTCGCTTTTATGGGGCTTAGTTTATGGGACTTAGGGTTTAGGGTACTGGCACTGGTGTTGTTGTTCACCGTTGTTTTATCCTCGTGTTTAGGGCTTTAAGTAGCTGGGGGCGGTCCCAAGAGTGGTCAGCAACATGGAGTGGACATGCAATTCTCCATAATGTACGGTTTAGGGTATCCCCAAATCGTACGCCCTGTACCCCTGAAATCAACCCTAAACCCCTGAACCCCTGAACCCATAAAAACCTTAACCCCGTAAACCCGAAACCCTAAACCCTAAACCCCAACCCTCCTACAAAGCAGACAGCACCGAAGCCGAGCCCTAAGGGAGCACATCCGCTTCGAGTTCCCGGCGCAGCTTCCCCCAGCCCTGGGCGACCTGAAGGTGCCGTTTGATTGGGACTAATATTTTGGGGTTCCTTATTATAATTACAGTATAATGGGCTTAATTATTAAGGCCCCTATATAATTGTTGTTTTAATGTTTGTTCATATAAAACCCAAGAGAATATTCAACATATCAGTTTTTTTATGTTTGTTCCTGGACCCCCCAAATTATAAATCGCTTTTTATAGGTGTTGGGCAATTATTTTACCTACATTTTGGGGTTTAGGTTCATCTAAAAACCCAAGAGAATATTCAAGATCTTTTTATTATGGTTCTAAGGGTGGTAGATGGGTTTAGGGTTGAGGGTTTCAGGGTTTCGGGGTTTCATGTTTAGGGTTCAGGGTTTCAGGTTTGGGGTTTAGGGTTTGCGGTTGCAGGGTTTTGGGCTAAGGCTTCAGGTTTAGGGTTCAGGGCCTTAGGACCGAAAAAAAAGGCACCTAACACATAAGGGTCCGAGTTTTGGGTCTGGGTGTTGGGGTTTAAGGCGTCCCAGGACCTATGCATTGGGATTTAGGGTATTTTGAGCGAGTTCTACCTGCTAGTGAACCATGTCCACGATGGGGACCTTTAGGTCTCGGTGAGATCTGAAGCCCCTAAAAGTCCCAAACGGTTTAGGGTTTAGGGTTTAGGGTTTGATGTTTCCAAATCTTCGGTCATTGGTGATCCCGCCAGGAACCACAAAAGAACAAAACACATGTTTGCAATGGGTCTGTTTAGCGTTGAGGATCATTGATTAACCAATCGCATCTGATGGAAGGTCCGTTGAAACCCACGAAGGCTGTGAGGTGTGTGTGGCTATAGACCCTGTACCCTAAACCCTTAAAGGGAGCTTATTGTAGAACCCTATAGTACCCTAAAAAGGAACCCTAAACCTTACTTACTAAGTCCCATGAGCCTTCAAGTAGCAGGTCCTAGTATGACTTTGATGGCTATGCTTTGAGACTGCGGGGCTTCAGGCTGTTCTTAAGAAGGATTCGCCTCGTGCACGGCTACGGCCGGTGCCAGGCTCTGCTCTGCTTTCTGGAAATGGGGCCACTGGTGCAGGTGATAGGATTCTAGTTCACAAAACCGAAGA
This sequence comes from Symbiodinium sp. clade A Y106, assembly GCA_003297005.1. Lineage (NCBI taxonomy): Eukaryota > Dinophyceae > Suessiales > Symbiodiniaceae > Symbiodinium > Symbiodinium sp. clade A. Next base: position 2,637 of record BGNK01003848.1, read on the forward strand.
CAGATGAAGTCTCATGCGAAGTTTTTAAAGCAGCTCTCATGAAGCTAAACTCTTTCGAAACCTCTAAATGTTTAGACTATCTTAAACTCCTAAACCCCACAAGCCCCTAAGCCCTAAGTCCTAAACCCTGTGACCCAGAAAGCCTTCAACGAATCAACCCATGCGGGAAGGTTTCTCCAGCCAGTGGCTTCGTGGCGCCGAAGAGCCAAGAAACGATCACCTTGACCTTCAAGCCCTGCACCCAGAAGAGGGTTTGTCAACGCGTATACTTAAGGGGTATTGAGGTTTTTTGGGCAGGATTGAGGTTTACAAGTTTGCGGTGACCCGATATTTGGCTGGCCGCCTACAATTGTATTTAGACGCACTTCGTACACGTTTACTGTAACATACTCCCAAACCCTACTCCAATCATAGAACCCAGAGGGTCCATATACACTACCTATGGAATTAGGCCCCAGAAAAACCATCCCCATTCTGGTTTTGGGGACCTAATTCCATAATGGTAGTGTATGTGGGACCCTCTGGGGAAATTAGATGGGCCCCTGCACTCGAGTCCCGTTTTTTGGGGGTTGGACGGGGTGGGGTGGAGGGGCCTCGGAGCGTGTCTCCATGCCTCCCTTCAAAGCAACCCAACGGGCTCCACCTCAAACCTTCCCAGAGACTCCACGACCCCCTTAATTAAGGAATATACCTTAAATCATATTAGGGATCCTGTTATAATTCAAGGTCTATTCCTTAATTAAGGAATATACCTTAAGTTATAATCGGATCCCTAATGTGATTTAAGGTGTATTCCTTCATTAAGGGGTTTTGGAGTCTCTGGGTTGATCCCTGCTGCCAAGGGCTGACAAACAACTCTCTGCAGACAAGGAGACAATCGCGCAGGGCCCTCGGTGCGGCCCAACATTTGGGCTTAGAACTTTGGGTTTAGGGCTATAGGCACCTCCGCCTGAATCATTTGTCATGTTCGTTCTTGCGACGCCCATTTTTCTCCAGTATAGGTATAAGGCATCCAAACACCAAGTCTAGCTGTTCGGAACTCCCAGCCCGTAGTTCCATGTTACGGTGCCCAGTGCCATTTTGATCTTTTCGAACCCTGCCCCCTAAACCCTAAAATGGGTCTGGTAACATTGTCCCCTCATAGCCTCTACATGTGTTTGCTACAACTTTCACCAAAGCTCTCTGCAAGTACCCTAAACCCTAAACTCCCTAAACAAACCCCCAACCCTAAACAACAAAACCAAAACCCTAAACTGTGAAGCCCTGAACGGTTCACTACCCTAGCCTCTCTTCCGACTCTTCGTGGAGCCCAGAGTGCCCGAAAGCCCCGAAGCAAGGATTACCTGAACCCTACTTAGAGGATCATGGGACTTAGTAAGTAGGTTGTAATTGGGGTTATAAGTCCCCTAAGTGGGGTTATCCGAACTATAACCTACTTATAACCTTACTTACTAAGTCCCATGAGCCTTCAAGTAACCTACCTTTTCAGGGCTCCTTATCGTGGGTTTTGTATATGGGTAGTTGGCCAAATTCAAGTCCCTTTTGGACACCCTCAATGTTGGGTGCCGTATTATACTAGGGACCCAAAATGGGACCATTATTTTGACAACCACCCATATACAGGTTAAAGAGGTGGGTTATTTGGGTTGAGGTAGACCTTAAACATCCGAATCAGTTGAGGGTTTAGGGATTGGAGTTAGGGTACAAGTAAGGACGATACTTTAAACCGAACTAAACTGTCAGGTCCTTTACTTTTTAGAGTGTTCCTAGAGTTTGCACCTGCTTCCAGCTGCCCAACTGTGTGGTCATATAGCATGTATTAGTTATACCGAACAGTATCTCGAAGTGCAGATAAAGACCCTGAAGCAAGAGCCGCAGGTACGTGCATGTGTAGGGTTCCTGCTCTTGGACCAATCCTCCTGAGGACATAACGACTCAGCTGCACCCTAACACCGAGCCCTACTATCCAAAACGCTCATCCCGAGTAATTAAGGGGTTTAGTTCGTTAAACCCGGCACTCTCGAAGCGCAAAAGAAGCACAAACAAAACGCCCAGGCACCCAAAGAACTAGTCCTGAACCTGATCCAAACCCTCACCCAAGGACCTACATCCCTAAACCCTAAACCCCACACCCCAAGACCCGCTCAGCTTCTGGGCCAGGTGCAAGGTCGTGAATGTGACCTTCCCGGAGGAAGTGGAAGGTGGAGGCAGGGGATGCACCAAAGTCTCTATAAGGGCCGAAATAGTTACCAACATTATTCCTTAGGGTTCCTTATTATAACTATACCATAAAGCAGCCCAAAACCCTATTCTAATTATTGAAACCCCTATACTACCCAGAGAGCCCGATACTCCTAATTTTAAGCGTTCCTTGTACACCGTGTCAAGAACCTCTGCATTGTGTACAAGTATTCCTTGCATGGGGGGGGGGGGGCTTGGGGGGTTTNAGGGTCAACGGAGTTGTTGGAGCTCGTTTTTACGATGCTTACTTTACAAACTTTGCTGAAGAGGCTTTATAAAATTACGTACATAGGTTTCTTGTGACAGGCTTGGAGGGTTTAGGGTTTCTGCTTTGGTGGTCCATTGTACGTTTCGCAGACGATGACTGCGTGAAAGTCGCCAGGAGTCTCTGAGCTTGTGCTTACCCTTGTCGAATGTCTGTACATGAATAAAATCTTTGTCATAGTTGGGTACCATTTTACATTTTTTCTGGGTACTTAATTAAAGCCAATAAGGAATAAACATGTAATTTTTTAAATCCTATCCCCACCATGAACTAGAAATGTGCTTTCCTTGCAGTGGCATATTGTATTGAGGCACAACCCAGTTCAGCACGCTGTCAGTTCAGTCGCCATCGAAATTGCCGTGCTGGCTAAACAGAACTGCTTAGAGGATCATGGGACTTAGTAAGTAGGTTATAATTGGGGTTATAAGTCCGCTAAGTGGGGTTATCCTAACTATAACCTACTTATAACCTTACTTACTAAGTCCCATGGGCCTTCAAGTGGTCGCACAAGAAGCACGAGCCCAAGAGATCCTCAGCCCACACGCTTACGCTGAAGCCCCTGTTTTGATACCTAGGTCCTTCGTCTACTTGTACCATCTGTCATAGTCTATCACTATACCTCAAACCTTGTTTTGCAATAAAAACCTACTGGCCTAATCTTCAAGTACTACCTGTTGGCCTCCCATTCCTTTTTGGTAGTACGGGTGATCTAAGCCTTTTAGGGACCCTACCCCAGAAATGGACAGATCTGATGGCTTAAGCTACACCCCGCCCCCGATGCAGGCGAGGAGGAGCCTCCAGCGGAGCCAAAGTACGAAGAGGCGGGGCTTCTTGTCGGATGGGTTTCGGGTAAAGGGGTTTCGGGGCTAAGTAGCCTAAAATCTTATAAACCCTATATACCCTATAGACCCTATAAGCCCTAGGCCCTAAGGCCACTTCGTTGCACTTCGACCCGCACGCAGAAGTTGTGCAGGGGTGGTGCAGGTTACTGAGTAAACTTTTACCACTGAGAAGTGGGGATCCATGTTTTTTCTGCAGCAGTGTCTGGCAAATACTTCGGACCGACAAGCAGGTGGTGTCGATGATTTCCATTTTTTGACTTGTGGGGAGCCTTCATTATCTCAATGCCAAGTGCAAATCCAAAACCCAGCTGCATTCAGGCACACCAGCCGTAGTCCCTAATCACTTAGCCTCCCTAAACCCGAAACCTTAGACCTTCAAACCTGCAAGGAAAGGCAGGGGCGAATCGGAAGCCTTGTAAACATAGCAGCCTAGATCATACTTGAGCCATGAGGGCACGGATGTTTGGGGGTTTCTAGATGGAGGGTCTCTGTGTTCTTGTTAAGGTTTTTAACTTAAGGTACCAGACTAGGGATCGACTTACAGAGCCGGTCTTGAGAATCATGGGGCTCTGAGTCAGTCAGGCTTCCTGCCTTCTGTTCCCTAGCAAGAAACCCAGAATCCAAACACCGTAGACCTTCTGCAGAAAGCCCACGCCGACGTGCGAGTCTAACCCTAAACCCTAAACCCTGGTTCAAGTCTTTCCTTCATGGTGACACTAAAGCCGTGGCAGCCTGAAGAGCCCTGGCGAGCCCCTACCTGGACCTCAAATAACCTACCTTTTTAGGGTTCCCGAATATGATAATATGATTTCTTTATATGAGTCCTAAAAAGGTAGGTTATTAGTTATTAGGGGTTTAGGTAAACCCTGAAACCCTATAAACCCTAAACCTAAACCCCGAAACCCTAAACCCCGCAACCCCAAAGCCCTAAACCTGAACCCCGAAACCCTAAACCCCGAAGCCCTAAACCTAAACCTTAAAAAATAAACCCCGACACTCATGAACCCTAAACCTTCCCCGATTGGGAAAGGTTGCAGGATCCGGCCACGAGATGCCTCTGCAGGTTCCGGTGCTCTTCTTCACGAGGGTAAACTTTAAGTAACTTCAGTAGCTGAGTATTAGTATTTTAAGTTTGGGGGTTTAGGGTCTAGTTTAGAGTTTCGGGTTTAGTTGGGAGGGTGGGCAGTAAGACCTTGCCGTACTTGGAGGGTTTGCGTTTTGGGACAATGGGCCTCAGCAACAGCCGTACATGTTGCTGCCCATGAGCGACTAAGCCTAAACCCTGAACCGCGATGAAGCCCTGTAGAAGCCCTGAACCTCCACGAAACTGTAGTGCCTCAATGCTCCATGGAGACGTGGCCTGTTCTAGCTCTTCAAAAGAGCAGCGATTTTGTGCATGGCTGTACCCTGCCTTATTTGGTGCCATTGCATCATTTGTTCAAGCTGCCTTTGCTGTGGTCCAAGAAATACGCAACTTAAACCGTGTGAGCTGTACCTGCCTGTTTCAGGAGAGTAAAAAAGTCGAGCGGCTTACTAAAGTTAAGTTGTGGTACGTTGTGGTCCTTGAGTCTTCAGTCTTTGGTGACATGTGCAAGATTTCCCAGAGGGTCCAAGTACCCAAATAGTAAGGTTTCATGGTCCAAAAACCATTCAGAGTATGGATTTGGGGACCTAAAACCCTACTATTTGGGTACCCTAAACCCTAAACCCTCTGGGTTTGAGCCACGAAGCCAAAGCACTGCGGTGCGGGGTCGCGTGTCCAGGTTCAGGGCGTAAACCCTCTCTCTGCTGACGTTCTAAATCAGCCTTGTCCTTTTTGATGGTTCCCCCAAAAGAATTTACAGACCGGTTAGTGGACCTTCTTTAAATACTTCCTACTAAGGGATATAGGTATAGGGCCCTGTCTATTTTTTCTAAAAGGNTTTTTGATGGTTCCCCCAAAAGAATTTACAGACCGGTTAGTGGACCTTCTTTAAATACTTCCTACTAAGGGATATAGGTATAGGGCCCTGTCTATTTTTTCTAAAAGGACAAGGGTGTTCTAAATATTGAACCCTTAAACTCTGGACCATCTCTCAAATGATGTAAAACCCCCATAGAATCTCGTTAATGCCCGTATCGAAACTTACCAACAAATGCAGTACAAAGGCCTGTAAGACCCGAAAAACCCTCGAAGGACCTCATGGAACTTTGCGGGAAAATAAATGTATAGCCTAAAGCCCCCATCACACCACCATAAGTTTCTGCAACCCTTGTGTGGGAACTTGCAGGTCTCTGTCGTTGCTGACGAACCCTCGATCGAGCCCGATATCGAGGCCTCTCGGACTTGAGGGGTCTTTGTTTTCGAGGATTTAGGTCCTCTAGCGTTTAGGGTTTAGGATTTGGGAGTTTCCGAAAATAGGGGACCCTAATATAGCACCCCGAAATAATAGGATCCTTATATTATAATGTAAGGTACCCCTAATTTTCGGAAACCACATTTGGGTTTTACGTTTCAGGGCTCAGGACTGAGGGTTTGGGGCTCAGAACTTGGGGTTTAGGGCTTACAGTTTACAGTGTAGGATATACGGCTGGTGTCTAGGGCGTAGGATTTGCAGTTTGCGATTATGGGTAAAGGGTTAATGTTGCGGTTGGATTTGGTGTTTGATTTGGGGAGGTTGGGTTCGGGAGGCTCTTGATTTCTAGGTCTAGGCTTTGGGGATTGGGAAGTCAGCATTTTGGGCTTCAGGTTTGAAGGTTTAGGACTTAAAAGCTCTGGCATAGGCATTGAAAATAATGATCTTTATATGGGTGGTTGTCAAAATTATGGTCCCTATTTTTAGGTACCCTAAATATGAGGTGCCGTAATTATTATAATAAGGACCCAAAAAGGGGCAATATTGACAACCACCTATATATTGAGTTTGCTTTAGGATTCTTACATTTTGCTCTTCGCGGTGTCTGGTGTACTTTCGACATGGGGGATTAGCGTGTGAGGGCTTGCAGTTCAACAGCGATGTCTGAATATTTAGCTATGAATGATATCTTAGTAGCTGAGTGGATACACTTTACACTTTTCCGGATAATACTACCCACTAAAAAAACAAAAGTGTACACTTTTTGGGGCTTCTGAACTCAGCAACTAAGATATCCCCTGAGAATCCTGGTAGACTTAGTCGGCAATCAAAGCATCCCAAACCCCTCGTCGAAACACGTATTTTAGACCCCACGTTTGCCCGAATTGGAAGAAGCTTCCACAGAAACCTGGGATTTGAGGTTTGTTTGCAGGGCAGTAGGCACGATGAAATACAGGGGCCTTGATAACATTTCCAGTGTATAGAAAATACGAACAGCAAAACACGATTAAGAAAACAAACAATAACAACACTAATAATGGCACTAAGAACAATAGTCGTAAGCATAAGAATAACTAAGAAGAAGGCGAAGAAGGATACCAGTTATAGGAATAATGGTGGGTATGGTAACAGTGAAGATGATAACTTGATAGCACTAATAAAACTACTTCAAGTGGGTATTGGGGTATATCCGACATGATAATACCATCAGAGACTACAAGGAAATAGCATTGTACTGGTCATGCAGACCCCCAGCTTACCTCAGACCTGGCAGCACTTGGATGTAGAGTTTAGGCCTTTGAAAGTGGTTTATACCGGTTTATACGTGGGTAGTTGTCAAAATTAGGGTCCTTTTTTGGGTACCCTATTACAATGCGGCACCTTATATTTAGGGGACCCCAAGAGGGGCCATAATTTTGACAACTACCCACGTGTTTTTTGATACCGGAGGTGCCGTATGTTCAACACTTATATAGCCCCAGCAGCCGTGCATCGGGCCGTGGCTTCCGCAGATGTCCACAAGCACTTGCCAGATAGCTTCGCAAAGCCGCCACCGACAGAAACCCTGCCGTGCTGTCTGTAGGACTATGCCTGGCCTGCCCAAAAGACTCAAAAAAACGCCCTGAACCTTGAAGAAGACATGCCTTCAACGAAAAACCGAGACTTATGTTTCTCACCTGTTTTCGAGCCCTGCTATGGACTTAGACACCATCCCCAAGCGTAATCCAACCCTCGCAAGACCCTTTGTAAAGAGGCGGATAGCAGCGCAGCCCCTACCCTAAACACCATAAACCCTAAACCCTAAACACCATAAACCCTAAACCCTAAACACCTTAAACCCTGAACCCTCAAACGTAAACCCCAAGTCCCACCCCCGAAGCCCCAGGAAAATAAACTAACTCGAACAGGACATCAACTTCCTGCCGACCGCCATGTTCTGCTCGAAGGTTCGGAGCTCAAATTGGTGCTTTACCAAGCCCTCGACTGTAGTGTAGTTGGTGTCCGTGTCTCTTTCTGTAGGTCTGAAGTCGCCCAACTAGTTTTACTAGTTGAGTGATGTAGTATCTACTCGGAGCTTACGATAAACCACAATTGTGCTCCAAAAACGCAATTGGAGCACAGATGGAAGTGAAACCTTTATCAGAGTCTGAGGTTTCAGGATCTGGGGTTCTAAGACGCTTAGAGCTTTCGGGTTTGAAGTGTCGGAGTTCAACTTTTGCGAGCTGAGACGTCTAGTATTTCAGGCTTTCAGAACCAGAATCACATGCTACTAAACTCTTCCTTCTAAGCCCCTATTTCCCCTAAATAAACTTAGGGACCCGAAAAGCACATAAGCATAGGCATTTTACGGGGATCTCCCTACCATATTGGGCTTCTTTATAAGGGGGTTTATATGGGATGTCCCTATCCTTATATTTGCTTATGTGGTTTTTTGGGGCCCTATAAGCCCCTCAACCCTAAACCCGTCAACCCTAAACCCCTCAACCCTAAACCCTAAACCCCTAAACCCTAAACCTAACCCTAAAACCCTAATCTCCGGGCCTAGGTCTATCGCTTTGTGCTCAAGAACCCTTCGTTGCTCAGCGTGCCCTTCGAATGGAAGATTCAGGTGGTCCTGGCCATGGATTTGTGCGTGGGGGGTGTTCCTATAGGATTTAGGGTTTAGCGATTAGGGCGTGCAGCGGGGCTTTGGGTCTCGAGCTTCGGGTTTGAGGTTCGGGGACTTCGGGGTAGAGTTGATTTGTGCATGGGGGGTCCTTCCTTGGGAAGTGAAGTTTCAGGGGGTTCAGGGTTCAGGGCCTACAGTGCTAGGTTCCTGAGTAGTACCCTTTTGCCCTTTTTTGTTCTTGGGTTCTCTTATTCAAACCGAACAGTAGGAAAAAGGGTACCCTTATTATAATGGGGCTATTCAGGAACCTGGACAGTTTTGGGGCCTTTTTGGGATTGGCCGGCCTTCTGGTCTAGGGCTTCAGGCTCCGGGTGTGGGGTTCGGGACTTCGGGGCTCAGGCGTTTAGAGTTTAGGGATGTTCGTACCTGGAAGGGTTTGGGGCGTGGATTCGGAGCTCTTTGAGGCTAGGGCTTGGTGTAGATATTGGGTTCAGGGTGGTTTAAGGAGCGGCGTGTGCGAGGACGGATGTGGCAACTACTTTGAGTGATGTTGGGGCTCCTGCAATGTAAGTTCTTGGCCTTATCTTCTACGTATTGTAGGCCGGGCAGGAAAGAGCCAGGGGTCTTGAATTTTGGCTTGACAAATGCATGACATAGGAGAATGAAGAATGTCTGTACGAGGCAGCCATCTGCACGCATTTCGGAAGCCCCGAGTGTCGTGCGATTGAATTTCCTGCTGGAAGCTGCAAAGCATTTCATGGTCGTGCAAATGGGAGTTTCCGAAAATTAGGGGTACTTTTGTTTTTTTGGGGTCCGTATGATAAGGATTCTACTATTTAGGATACTATTTTAGGGTCCCCTAGTTTCGGAACTCCCAAAGTCAAGTTTCGCTTGCAGAATCTTCTCGAAATCATACTCGAAGGGCGCTCCTGAGGCGCCGTCACACAGGTGTAGTACAAGAAGCTGCCACGTTTTGCAATAAGACTTCTCGTATCTGAACTTCAGAAGGGACCATACGATTGTTCATTCACCTTGGTGGAACACGACAAGTATATATAGAGAGCAAGAGAGCTCTAAATCCTAATTTTCAGCCCCGTATATTTGAAGGTAACTAATTATATGTTCCTGAATTAAAGGGTATTGGTTTTCCAAACAGCTCCGGCACTGGTCTTGCGCTGCGAGAGCAGTGCCCCGTGCTTGTGCGGAGCGATGAAGCCGCGCTCCGGAACGCCCCCCACGACGGCGAACCGCGCAGAGCAGATGCGACAGAGGCCTGCTTCTTAGGAGTTGCGATGACGGGCACTAGAAGGGGGGTGTTAAGGTACAATTAAGCGTTCTAGGGCCTCAGGATTTGAGAGCGCTTGCGGCTTTATACTTTCTGGTTCAGGGTTTTGGGCTACTTAAATTGTCAGGGTAGTAAATAAGCAGGGTTGTAAGTGAGGCAACTACAGTTCTGTTTGTTGTTTTATCGCTTTCAGTCTTGTCTCGTTGGGCTCAGAGGGTCGGGTATTAGGATCCGTGCCGAGCACTTTCGGACCTTCAGGAGCGACTCCCAGCCCAACCTGTGCATGCTGTGACGGGGGTTTAGGGGTTTTAGGGTTTAGGGGTTTTAGGGTTTGGGGCTTTAGGGTTTAGGGTTTAGGGGCCTTGTCCTCTATGTTGTGGGCTTGTGGCTGACAGTAAATCTGGTACTGCAAACCCCAAACCCTAAACCGCTTAACCCTAAATTCCTAAAACCCTAGATCCAACCCTAAATAAAGCCTGACTGTTGAACGAAAAATCCCAAAACCCTAGGCCAGGAGTTAATTTATAAAACCCCTAAACCCTAAACCTCAAAGCCCCACAGCTCCAAACCCTCATAGAACCCTTGAACAACAGTCGCAGGTTACAAGCAAAGACCTCGGGGAGTTCCTCCGGACGCCGCGGAGGCCAAGAAAGGGCCATGCAATCATGCGCGAACATGGGAGTTTCCGAAAATAGGGGGACCCTAATCTAGTACCCTAAAAGACCACAAAAAAAGGTACCCCTAATTTTCTGAAACTCCCATATAGTGAAGGGAGCCCAGCTTAGGGCTGAGGTTTAGGGTTTAAAGGGTTTATAGGGTTTAGGGTTTAGGGTTGGAGGTTTAGGGTTTAGGGTTTATAGGGTCTAGGGTTTAGGGTTTCGGGTTTAGGGTTGGAGGTTAGGGTTTCAAGTGGGTATATATTATATATCCTGAACCCTGAACCCGAATGGCCAAAAAACCCTACGCCCTAACCCCTGAACCTCGAAACCCAAAACACCGAGACCACAGAGACCCTCAACTAAAAATCGGGGGACTGCAATAAAACCCACGGGAAGCCTTCAAACCACAATACGGTTCGGGATGAGCCTGAGCCGTAATTCAACCCAAAAACCCTCAGCGGGGCCTCAGTTCCCCACCCATTCCTAGACTCACCCTCTCCTCCACTATACCTGCGTAACTTTGTGGCGGCCATAGACCCGTTTTCAGGGTACATGGAGGGTCCTGGTTACCCTGCTCCAACAATTCAAGAACTCAGGCAGGTGGTCGAGGAGTCGTTTGACGGCTATCTCGTGTGGTGGAATTCTGTCGGACCACTCAGAAGTTCGCAGCAAGATGTCGAAGAGCTCAAGCTGGATCAAAAATCTCCTGGATGTGTACGGTTTGCAGTTTAGGGTACCGAGTCCCTAAATCTGCAAAAGGAACCCATAGATGCCAAAGGAATCATCGAAGCAGTTTTTCCGATTCATGGAAAGCATGATCATGTATTGCGCCTTGTTCAAATTGCTTGCATCTTCAATTATGGTAGTCACTCTGATCGTGCGAGTTTCTCTTGCCATTCGCTCTGGAATACTGAAGCGAGTCTACTCTCACAACCCTTGGCCCTATCTATGAAAGAAAAGAACCCCGCAAGAATTAACAAAAACAACAAGCACTCAGAGAAATCCAGCCTTGTTCAGGAACCTTGGTTGCGGCGCTGCCGGCACCAAAGGCTTTGGTGCTATAGGTCTAGCATCAGCATCTCTCTCTCTCTATCTATAAGACATGTAGTATAGCTCAAAGCGAGTATAGATTACGCTAAGTTCCATGTCCAGAGGACGACGATCGTAATAGAGTATGACCTTATTGTTTGCATTGCTCAAAGCCTGGATCAACATGGTGGAGACCCATGCTATGCCCTCCAGCCATGAAGTCTAAAGCCGGTATGCTGAAGACTAGGCGGAGGCTGTAGAACCCCCAAAAAGTATGTTCGAGGGCTAAGTTCCACAAAGCTCACAGTCGTTGGAAGACAGCGCCCGCCCAAAGAATAATACCACAACTGTTGCCGCAGGACCTGAGTGATTCAAATGCTTCATCCTCAACCCTATACCAAACAATCAAAATACGGTTGATGGACAAAATCCTGCATGACCCTAAGGACCCTAAACTATGGGAATTATGGTATATTCCTTATTATGGGTCATGCAGGATTTTGTCCATCAACCGTAGTTCTCAGCCGAAATCACTGACATACTGGAGTAAGCTCTGAGTCCATCAGAAGGATCCATCAGTCCAGGCTTTGCCTTCCCAGAGAGCCCAATACCCCTTAATTAAGGAATATGGCTTAAATGATATAGGGCTTCATATTATGATTTAAGCTATATTCCTTAATTAAGGGGTATTGGGCTCTCTGGGTTCTATATTATCCTACTATAACAGGTAGCCTAGCAAGTGCCGGCGAGCAGTAAAATCCAAAAGGCTAGCCTTCGCCTACTGCCTACTATATCAAATCGCCTACTTACCGAGTCTGTTTTTCTTAAAATCCCCAACCTACCAGAGAACTCTCTTGCGTAGAATCCAAGTCAGTACACGCTATTTAGAAGTACGCTACTTGGATGTAGAACTGCCCGTGATCCTAAACCTCAGTCACTGACCTGCACCCTGAGCTGAAACAAACCCTAAACCCCTAACCCCAAACTCTAAAGCCTCAACCTGCAACCCTAGACACTAAGCCCCAAAACCCCTAGCCCTAAACCCTCAACCCTCAAACCCCAACCCAAAAGCCGAAACCGCGAGTGGCGAGAAAGGCCATCCTCGCCGCCGGAAAGAGCGCGGCATGGGTGCTTTGGGCACTCAGCGCAGTGGCCCTGGCCAGGGACTCAGTAGAAGTTTAGGGTTTAGGGTGGTCAAGGGTTGAGGGTTTAGGGTTTAGGGTTGAGGGTTTAGTTTAGGGTTTGTAAAATAATTATCCAACATGGAGCTTACTGTAAGGGTTTTGGGACTGTTGGGTTCGGGGTTTAGTGGTTGCGGTGCCGGTGGATCCAAATTTCGAAACCTACTTGCTTAAGGGTGAGACCCCATAGTTCTGGGCTCATAAGTCAGAAGAATGACCTACTTTTTCCGTGGGTTTGGGGCGGCTACAGGTGGAAGGAACCCAGAGAGCCCAATACCCCTTAATTAAGGAATATAGCTTAAATCACAATATGAAGCCCTATGTAATTTACAGCGGTTTAGGGTTTAGGGAAAACTCAGAGACGGCTGTGTTCTGGGGTCCAGAGAAAGGGCCCTGATGTTCGATCATGATGTGGGTGGTTGTCAAAATTATGGTGCTTTTTGGTGTCCTTATTATAATACGGCACCTCTTATTTAGGATACCCCAAAAGGGACCATAATTTTGACAACTGCCCATGTGTTTAAGGTGCTGCACGTAAACCCCAAGCCTCTAGAACAACCCGAACCCGAAGCCTTCAAACCCAGAACCCCAAAGCCCTCATAATACAGGGGCATTAGTACCCCCAGAGAGCCCAATACCCCTTAATTAAGGAATATAGCGTAAATCATAATATGAAGCCCTATATAATTTAAGCCATATGGACCTATACTATTTTGGGGCTCCCTCATTACAACTATAATGGAATGGGCCCCAAACCGTATTCTAATTATTAAGGCCCCTATATTAACACCCTTGAAAGAACCCGTAACCCTAAACCCTAAACCCTAAACCCTTGAAAGATCTTGAAAGAACCCGCAAAGGACCCCACCCCGACCGCAAGGGAACCCGTAGGAACCCTTAAAGGAGGAAACCTTAGGGGACCCAGAGAGCCCTTAATCCCCTTAAGGAATACCTAGGGTTCCTTTAAGGGATCTATAGGGTTTAGGGTTTAGGGAGCCCAAGACCCCTTAATTAAGGAGTATGGCTTAAATTCTATAGGGCTTCATATTATGATTTAAGCTATGTTCCTTAATTAAGGGGTATTGGGCTCTCTGGGGAATCCTCAAAGTTAAAGCGGGCCTTAGACTTAGAGGAATTTCAAGCACAGGAATCCCTAAACCCTGAAGCCATCAAGCCGTACCCCCTAAACCAGGAACCTCAAACTCCAAAACCCTAAAGCCTAAACCCTGGGCCCGAACTCCCAAACTTCCAGCAGAAGCCGAAAAGCACAAAGAGTCCCAGATCCTGGCCCTTGCTGTTGGCTACGCCGCCATTGCGGTGGTCTGGTTTCTTCTTCATGCAGGTGCCGGGTTGGATTTCGGGGTTTAGTTTGGGGTTTGGGGTTCATAGGATTTCAGCTTTCAGGTTTGGGGTACAGCGTTTAAGGTTGAGGGTTTGGGGGAAACGCTTTGGGGTTAAGGCTTCAAAGTTTAGGCGTTGGGTTTTGAGGTTTTAGGGCTTCGAATCACATCCCATCCTGCACGATAGAACTTTAGTTCTTACACCCGGAAGCGTCAGCATGGTTGTCCTTCTGGGAGGGCCCCTGCCGACTCGAGTAAGAAACTAAATTCAATTATGTTACCAGAATAGGGAACTGCATCAAATGATATGGTTTCCATGTTGTGGTTCACTAACAAGAGCCCAGTAAACCCACTAATGGACAGATTGTGCACAGATCGGTCTACACCAGCCTTGCGAGTCCAACGACTAGTATCAGTTTTCTCCCGCGTCCCCTGTTGAACCCCTTGGTTTCCTGTATGCGGCTACACCCTCAGCCAGCTCCAATGGAACCTTTTGAGCTACCCCGCCGGTGCTAGAACACTTGCAGGACCTTCGCACAACCTGCTCTTGGACCCTCTAACCCTAGGGATCAAAATAGCCCGAAAGCCTTATATAGTATGGTCTCTGGGCCCAACAGCCTTAATCTATGAGTCCTTAGATCCCTAGGGTAAAACCTCAACAAGCTTCATGAACACGCAAGCTAATCAGCCCGACGAAGACCGTACAAAGCCCAATCCTGTACAGACAAAACCCAAAACCCTGGTAAGCCCCACAAGAACCCCCACATCCCTAAACCCCCTAGACCCCCTCAACCCCCCCAAACCCTAAACCAGAATCCTAAACCCTAAACCCCCAAAGCCCTAAACCAGAACTAGGCTACTTCGCCAACTTCTCGCGCAGTGACCTGGCTCTCCAGGCGCATGCTGATTTCGGGCTCCTGTAACAAAGGTGCTAGAGTAGAAGGGTTACTTTGGGGTTTTAGGGCGGGCCGACACCTAAATATCGGGTCTTTCCGGTGGGTGAGATTTGGGGACGTATTCACGAACTACTGCCTGAACCTTAACCCGTAAACACTACTCAACATCCTGGGGCCGTTGTGTGCTCCAGTCCCCTGGTCAATCCGACCTTTCTGCTACAGACTCTGCAGGTGGAAAAGAGGGGTTCAAAAAAACACTACTCAACGCCGCAGCTACCTAGACCCCCCAACTACACTCAATTATACCCCAAGTAATACCCTCTATTAAAGACCATACGGACTCAATTAAAGGGCCCTTGGGGAATCCTGGTATATAGGGGCTTGAACGGATGTTTGTTTCCCTGCACTGGTTCTCACCGGCCGGAGGCGGTCTGGGCTTCTTTGAACTCGAGGGACCAAGAGCCCTCGTAAGCCCTACCTAAACCCCCCAAAAGTATGTAGAATAATGACCCAATACCTATAAAGGCTAATACTTTTGGGGTCCAGGTATAAGTCAAACAAAGCTCACCGGCCCAACGGCTTGTAGGTGCGTTGAGGCAGGGTTATTTTGGTGTCTCGTGAGGTTCGTTTTCACAGGACCCCATGTGGGAGTTTCCGAAAATAGGGGACCCTAATCTAGTACCCTAAATAGTAGGATCCTTCTTATAAGGGCCCCCAAATAAGGTACCCCTGATTCCGGAAACTCCAAACCCTTCTAGAGCCCTTTAAAGGAACCCTTATAGTACCCTTATAGCAACCCTTTTAAGGAACCCTAAGGTGCCCCTAATTTTCGGAAACCCCCAAATGGGCTAAAACCCTAAATCGCTTAACCGGCAACCCCTATAAACCCTAAAACCCCTAAACCCCTAAAACCCCTAAACCCCTAAACCTAAAACCCTAATGGAGGTGCGAGTGGCTTGTCTGGCGTGGTCCGCGTGCAGCTCAGCCCTTCAGTCTGCCTCTTGTGATGCGGTTACGAAGGATTATACCAGGATCCTCCTTGTGCCCTCAAATAGGGGTATATGGCCCCAAATAATGGGCATTTAGGGTCTAATAGAGGGTAGATGGATGGTTTAGGTATAGTTGATTTCGCTGCATTCTTGCTTAGGATGGGGTGCTGAGATATTGAGTGGATAGTGTAACTATACTAGGGGTATAGTATTACCAATGATTCCGATCCGTATATTACAGGGGCTGTAAAGCATAAAGAAAGTGCCATTCAGCTTGTAAGAGTTGCAGAAGTCACGAGTTTACAGCTTGGGATTTCAGGGTTGACAGTTGGGATGTTTGTTTAGGGGTTGAGGGTCAAGGGGTTCATACTTTGAGTTCAGGGCTCAGGCTGTAGCCCTAAACCCTAAACCGTAGCATGTTGAGTTCCATGCTAGAGCGTCTCGAGACTAGGGGGTTTGTCTTATCGGCTCGGGGGTTTGGGGTTGAGGTTTTGCTTAGTCTGGGGCTGTCACGGCGGATCGTTGTCCTCAGAACCTTTCAACGCCCAGACCTCCTCGCCGGGTTCATGCTCTTCAACTTATGCCAAATAAATAGAAGCCGGTTCTCGTTCTCGTAATCAGTGTTTCAGGATTTTCATTTTTCTGAGGTGTAGTACCCGTGGCTACAACTCCAATTAGACTCTTGAAACTTTACCTCCAGAGTTGCGTTAAGGATTTGAAAGTCTCTGGCCACACCCTATATAAGTTTAGGCCTAAATATACCTACCCCAACACCCCAGTCTGAGTATTAAGGCACCGTTTTAATTAAGCCCATATAAACCCTAAGAAAAGCCCTCGTAGAACCCGTTTCAGGAAACTGAGCCACATGAGCCGAGTTCCAATCGTTGTTGGCCGTAAACCCGCAGCGCGACAACACCACCTGAAGGATCTGTAGGTATAGCGGCATCAAGCAGGGTTTAGGGTGGAGGCTATCGACTGACTGACCTTAAGGTAGCTATTGTAGCTCTGAGTATGTAGCTTTGGTAGGTACCCCTTCAAGCAGCGATTACACGTCGAAGTAGTCACTCTCTGCTTTTCTCAGGGGTTGGGACTCTTCATCCCTCCTATGAGGCCGGCTCGTGGAGATGTGTTTTATTTGCTGCTGCGGGGTCGAGAATTGCACGGGGATTGCGGGATCAGTGCATGTGGTGTTGTCGCCGCTTGTCCCTGGCTGCGCTGGGATTCATGTGGCTAGGTATTGTGCATGTAACCTAGGGGTCGGCCGTTGCGATATGGCTTTTCAGGGCCAGCACAATAGAGAAACGATGCGAGACAGCACATCTTCCTCTTACAAGCTCCAAATATTTCCTAGTTCGGGCTTCAGAGCGGACCCTAGTCCGGACAATACATATCTATCAGGTGCTCCCAAACCCCTCTTTCTATTTATTCTAAGCACAAAGATCTTAAGCCCGAAAAGGCTCACGAGAACCACCAGCAAATCCTAAGAAACGAAACATAAACCCCTAAACCCTAAACCCGAACTCGAAAGCCCAAAAACCTAAGAGCCCCAGATGAAAGACAACGCGCCTGCAGCCAACAGTTCTCCGAGCCTTCAGCGCTTGAAGTTTAAGGCCTTAGGGTGGCGTACAGTGTTTTCCACCCTCTCCTGGTCAATCGGCCTTTCGTAGACGACCGCGTGGAGTCAGAGGAGGTGCAACATAAAACAAGTTAGGGCTCAGGACTTGAAGTCTGCCGGTTCTCCCAAGGATGAAGGTATTTCTCCAGGTTCCCGAAGCTTGAGCTAGCCCACTTGAAACTTCATGGGGGCTAGGAAGGTGCTCGGAAAATGACCTAAAACCCGGCCTATAGCGACCGATGCTGCGCACAAAGGGTGAATAAAGCTTCCCGTAAACCTAAACTAAAGACTTGAAGATCATGCACCCCACAGTCTGAAACAAGCCCCGAACCATGAATTATGTGGTTGTCAAAATTATGGCTCCTTTTTGGGTCCCTATTATAATACGGCACCTATCATTTCGGGTACCCCAAAAAGGGACCATAATTTTGACAACCAATTATGTCGCACATAGGTGTTGTTGTAAACCACGGTGCGTTGTCGGAATTCATCCCCGTTGGCGCAGGTCCGCGCTGTACTTGGCGCTTCTGGCCATCGTGGCAACTTTGTCTGCAAAGCCGACGTGGGGTGTCATCGAACCTGAATACATGCCAGTCCTTAGATCTCCATATATGCCTTTGCACTTACATATGATGTACGGCGAACAGGGACAGAATCCTGTAGAACACTCCTTTTTCAAAGCTTGAAAAAGCATTGTGAACTAACCCTTCAAACCAATCCCCCAACTCGGAAACCACACCCCTTAACCTCCAAGTCTCCATGGCAGCGTGTATTCGGTTCCTCAACAAGCCTCAAGCGAGGGTGTGGTGTTGAGTGTTTAGGTTGTAGGGCTTGGGAGTTGAGGAGTTTTCAAAGGGTATTCTAAGGATCATGAGTAATGCCGCACTCGGTAATCACCCTAAACCCTACTTAGAGGATCATGGGACTTAGTAAGTAGGTTGTAGTTGGGGTCATAAGTCCCCTAAGTGGGGTTATCCTAACTATAAGCTACTTATGACCTTATTTACTAAGTCCCATGAGCCTTCAAGTAACCCCAAAACTCTAAACTTCAACCCCGGCCTGGGCCCAGTTTGCTGAAGTTTGGCTGCGGTGTGAGCCTGGGCTAAGCTCGAACTGCGACTTCCGAATGGTTACCCAGAGGCCCCAGAGTAGTTCCTTTTTGGGGTTCATATATAGAATCCCATAAGGCAACCCCAACAAGGAACTACTTTGGGCCTCTGGGTAATGCAATGATGTCCAGCCTGAGTGGTAAATCTTGAACCCTGGTCCTGGTCCTAGCGCAGGGTTTATAGGGTTTAGTGTTTAGGGTTGAGGGTTTAGGGTTTAGGGTTTATAATTCTGTAGCAGCTCCCAGCCCCAACCATAAAGACTGGCTGCCTACTTACCTTGGACATACAGCTGTGTAGCAGGAGGGCTAACACTACTCACTTTCCTTGCACAGCAGAGTAGCAACCCCTGTGGCCGCGATTTTTCTAGCCCAGGTGACCGACCTGCTGATAGGGTACAACGTTCTGGAACGCACGGGCCTGAGAACTTCGGTGATCGAAAAGAGTCTACGGTCTAGGGCCTACGGGGGCTTAGCGGCTTGGTGTTTAGGGTTTAGGGTCTACCGTCTCGGAGGCACCCAGATTTCAGGGCCGTTTTGGGTCCGTGGGTTCGTGGGATTGGGCCGATTTACGGTCCTTGTGGAGAAGTGCAATGTGGATTTCACGATGGAGGCCAGGATATGGACAACATCAACGGCCATATGGGCTTTGCCTATCCATTTTGCCACGAAACCCTATAAAGCCTGAACTCTAAGCTGACTGTTTCTCAGATCGATGGAAGAGTCGCAAGGGCACGGAGGCTCCCGACAAAAGCATGCTGCAGCCGCTGCACTGAGACAAACATACAGAGTCCTTGGAGCTCTTCGTTTGCGAATCATCTGCAGATTGGAGTTCACCATTTACTCCAAACCCGAAACCCTGAAATCTAGGCTGCATCCCAGTAGTATGTGGGAGATCTTCCAAGCCATGGCCCAAAAGCCCGTAACCCTCAACCAGCACCATGGCGAAACCCGAGAAGACTTCTAAAGCTGAATACGCCAGACCCGAAAATGGTGAAGCACCCGCTGTTCATGCAACTGCATGAGGCATTCCGTGTTGGGCCATGGCCTGGCAGCACTCTGACATGTCCTAGTTTATCAGCCTTGGCATCGCCATTGTGAGCATCTTCATCGTAGCCATCATTGCTCAGATGGGTTTGCTGAGTTAGAGGAACATTTTGGATGGTCACGACGATGCAGCAGGAGGCATGATGAGGAAGCCGAGGATGGCAGCTATGAGGATAGATTCAACCATGTTGTTGATCATGTTTGGTCATCGTTCTGCTTTTCAGCATGGTGATCAGTTTTATCTGATGATGAACATGTTGATGGGATTGTGAGGGTGATGGTGGCGAGGAGGATGCCGGAGGGGCCGAGTCAAGGAGGAAGACGAGGTTCAGGATGACAGTGACGGGGAGACGGGGGAGGAGGAAGGTTTAGGGCTTATAGAGAGGATGAGGAGGGCCAAAAAGACACGTAGTTTTCATTATGATGCCTTTGGCTGTGGTTTGATGCGAGAGCAGTCAGGCCCGTCCCTGTGATGCTACAAGTGCTGGTGACATGGGCGGTCATCAACAAAGCTTCGGAAGCATCTATATATATTTTTACATCTTGATATACACGTGTAGCTGTATCATAAGTTCACTTCTATACTGTGGAAATGCCTCTGTCCCTTATCTTCTATACTTGAGGAGACGACAGCGACAGCTGCACTCAGTCGTCGTCCTGCGTAAGGTATCCTCTTCTTGATTCCGGCCAACCACGCATCCAGCGGCGAGGATGCTGTGTGTGTGTGTGTGTCTGGGCTAAGGCTCGACTCTTCGGATCACTGGACATATTCGGCGTTCTATACTGGGTGTTCCGTAGTAGCCATGGGGTTTTTTGAAAAAATGTGGGTCCGAGGAGCTTGTAGTATGTATTGCATAGGAGAGACTGCTCTACCCCACTGAGTTTCAACTTCTGCCACTCCTGGTCAGATCTAGAACCTGTATTCTAAGCCCTGTGATCCACTAATCGAACAGGTTTCAGTGTTTGGGACGGGGTTTTGGTTTAGGATTTCAGGTCTCCTGCTTGAACCACATGCCTGTTGAGATGCTAACTGCCAAACAGGACACCCAATCCGTAGTTGTACAGCAGCCCAGAGCTGTTTACCCCAAACAAACACCCGTCCCTAAACCCTAAGCTTCTCGAGCGCGTAGGCTCCAAACATCACAAGCCTCAATAAGGGTCAACTCCTAAAAGTCCTGGGCAGCTTATACAGAAGAAGATACACGTAAAAAACCGGAATTAACTTCCTTGCACTGAATCCGGTTGCCCTGAGGACGTTGAGGAAGCAAATCCTTCAGCTGAATTCAATGATTGTTCAACCTGTCAACTCGAAACACTTTCAGGCCCCACCCCCCAACAAGCATGCTAATGAAGCCGAAAACTTCAACGTTCCTAAGCACCCAGATGCGTCCCAGGGGGTTTGTGATATCACCGCATGTATGTAATCCTAGCAGAGCCCTGATCCAATGCTTAAAGGAATCAGTCCCTAAAGCCCTAAACCCTCTCTTCCCCCTCTCGTGCATCGTGGCTCAAGTTCTGCACTCTTCGTCAACAGACCTTTGCACCTGCAGCGTCTGACCAGCCTTGAGGACAGTGCTTAGGAACTCTTGGACTCATTGTTTTGCAAGGGTTTTGCAAGGTCTTACAAACTTTGTTAATTCGCATATAGGTTTCACAGTGTTTCACAAGCTTTTGCAAGTGCTTCACACCGATATAGACATATCAATCGAATACATGTAGTATATGTATGTGTATATACTCATACATATGCATAAATAATAAATAGATAAATAAATAAATAAATACATAGACACACACACACATATATATATGTACGTACATATGTATTTATCTGTCTGTTTAGTTGTGTTTGTTTATTTGTTGCTAAAGCGTATATTTATGTGTATATTTGTTTAGGTTGAGTTAATCCCTAATAGTTCTTTCTAAGCCAAGTGCACTGATATTGAAACTTCGGCTTTTATCTAGACGCTCAAACCACCCAAAACCCCAAAACTAAAACACTAAAAGCGACACCCTCCCTTTGTCAGCAGCCTCTGCATCTTTGGGTCCCGATGTAAATCCGAAGCCCTGGGCAGAGCAGGGTTTAAGCTTAGAGATTCGAGGGTTACCGGTCTAGGGGTTTAGGGTTTAGGGTTTAGGGTTTAGGGAGGGTTACCGGTCTAGGGCGAACCCAAAGCTTCATAAGATTGCTAAACCCAAGAGGCCTTGAAGAGATAATCATAAGACAAGAGTGTTTACCCAGAGGCCCCAAAGTAGTACCCCCTTTTTGGGGTTGCCTTATAGGATTTTATAGGATTCTATATATGAGCCCCAAAAAGGAACTACTATGGGGCCTCTGGGTAGGGCTGTTCAGAGCTGCTTTGCTGTTGGGCTTTGGGGTTGTCGGACTTGGAACTTCGGGAGAAACGTGGGTTGGTGTTTGAAGTTATAGGCTTACAGCCCGCTCCACCGCCCTATCCAGAAATACTATGCATCACTCCTTGTAAAACCGACTTCCCAAAACCTTAAACCCTACTCAAAATCCCAAAAACCGTAAACCCTACTTCCCAAAACCGTAAACCCTACTTCTCAAAACCTGAAACCCTACTCAAAATCCCCAAAAAATAGCCTCTGCACTCCCCAAGACCTGCATCCCAAACACCAAATCCGGAACCCCGATATCGCCAATGCCCGGACGTCGGAGTTCCTTAAGTACTTTATTCTTCTGTTTTCGTTTTGTACTTTCTATAGTTCTTTTGGTCTTCTTAATTACTATTATATTCTTATGTATTTTTTCATTAAGAGGGTTTAGGGTGCAGGGGTTGGGGCCCCAGACCTCAAAATCGAAACCAGAGGCTCTCCATTCAAAAGAACCTCAAGCTCTCAAACCCAGACTAATCCTAATCCTCTTCCTTGACTGAACTCTTGATCCATCCTAACCCTAAGCTGTACGCCCTAGACCTATGATCCAAAACCATAAATCCATATTCCTAAACCCTAAACCACTACCAGAGTACCCTTATAGAGCCCCTGAAACGGTTGATGGACAAAATCCTGCATGACCCTAAGGACCCTAAACTATGGGAATTATGGTATATTCCTTATAATGGGTAATGCAGGATTTTGTCCATCAGCCGTAGGACTGCTTGTCAGCATGACCTCGGCCGAGACTCTCGGAGCAATCTTGCGCAACGGTTGGATCGATAGGGGTAGTTGTCAAAATTATGGTCCCTTTTGGGGTACCCTGAATAATAGGTGCCGTATTACAATAGAGACCCAAAAAGGGACCATAATTTTTGACAACCACCCATAGAGTTCGCTGGGCTCTTGCTGGTATCAGGGTTTAGGGTTTTAGGGTTGGGGTTTAGGGTTTAGGTTTAGGGTTTAGGGTCTTGCTGGTATCAGGGTTTAGGGTTTTAGGGTTGGGGGTTTAGGGTTTAGGGTCTCGGGGTTAGTGTTTTCTGGTTTGGGTTTTTTTGGTATTTATATAGGGTTTAAGCGGTCACGGTTTGAGGGGTTTCGGCTTCAGGGTTTAAGGGGAGTCTAAACAAGACGCCGGGGACTTCTTCCATTTTTCGACCAAGCCAATCAATGACACGCAGACCAACCAATCAGCCCGAAAGCATCATTAATTGCAATTGTAGAGTCTATGGATCCGGACGGCGAAATCAGGGTTCTATAATCGCTCAGCTGGGCTCTACCTTGGGCTCTAGGTATTTACGATGTAGACTTAGGAGTGACATTTCAAGGGTTGTAGAGTTTTTGTAAGCTCACGGGACCCCTCGCAGATAGCATTTTGAGCCTTAAACCCTCAACCCCTAAACCCTAAACCCTGAAACGCTAAACCCTGAACCCTAAACCCTCAACCCTCAACCCTAACCCCTAAATCCCAACCCCTGAACCTTCAACCCTAAGCCCTAAAAAACGCAAAACCCTAGCCCCTAACCAATACTTAGGAAGACCCGCGTGGCACTGGTGGGCCTTGGCCGCGCTGGCCATTTCCACCTTCAGACCCCTGGCCGTGGATGTTTGCTCTGCCTCGTTGGGTTAAAGTTCTTTATTATATGGGAGTTTCCGAAAATTAGGGGTACCTTATTTGGGGTCCGTATAATAAGGATCCTACTATTTAGGGTACAATATTTGGATCCCCTATTGTCGGAAACTCCCATATGAACTTGATGAATGTGATCTTTCAGTACGTGCTGCATCAAGCTTAATCATACTGGTACTTCCTGTTGCACTGTTTCTGTCTTATACAGGGAAAGTACTTTGAAAAAAGTAGCTCTACTGTCGAGTATGGTGCAAGAATGCAGACCATTGCTTTCAGTCTTGATGTATGATATTCTTGGAGTTGAAGCTTGCGTGTCTTCTGTCTTCGACCTGCACCCTGCTCCCCCGAAGCTTGCAGAGGCTTAGTGCTTTGGGGGTTTTCGTCATGTGTCGTGTGGTGCTGACATGTGCCCGACACTAAATCCCAAACTTTGAACTCCATACTCGATACATCTGAATAGCTCAAAACCCAAGTTTGAAGGACTACAAACCCTATGCCTGTAACTGTACCGCAAGCGCATCCCTTAACTCTCTGTCTGGGAAGATGAAAAGCCTGAACTCTAGCCCCAAAGCCTTGAAACTGCACTGTTGCAAGGTCCATGGTGCAGCTGCCACACATGGTGGAGCTTAAATGGGTCGTGGACATTGACGAGGAGAAGGCCGTAGAAGCCAACTCACGCAAAGCCGTTAAACTTTCTCTGCACTTTCCCATAGCCGCAGACCGAAGTCCTTCGAATTGTACCATGATGCACCCTCCCCAACACCCCAACACCCTAAACCCTAAACCCCTAAACCCTAAACCCCTAAACCCTTAAACCCTCTTCTAATCATTAAGACCCTTCCCTTATTGGGATCCTGGGGGTTTGGGGCTCAGGGCCTTCGGGCATTCGGCAGATCTCGTGTTGGAATGCCTGTGAGACATCCAGAGAGCCCAATACCCCTTAAGGAATACCTAGGGTTCCTTTAAGGGATCTATAGGGTTTAGGGTTTAAGGGAGCCCAAGACCCCTGAATTAAGGAATATGGCTTAAATTATAGGGCTTCATATTATGATTTAAGCTATATTCCTTAATTAGGGGGTATTGGGCTCTCTGGGCAGCAAAGAGGAAGCTCAGGGTTTAGTGTTTTGGGATTTAGGGTTTTGGGGTTTTGGGGTTTAGGGCTTTGGGGTTTAGGGTTTTAGTGTTTAGGGTTTAGGGTTTTAGTGTTTAGGGTTTAGGGGTTTAGGGAAGATTCTGCATATGAGGTTGGTTTGGAATTGGGGCTTGGTGAGCACATGTAGGGATGCAATTGTCGAGGCGTCCGGGTTTGCCCGAAACAACCTGAAAGCCTTGTGAGACGTTATACACTCTCGTAAACTATCATTTGAGCAAAGCCTTCTATAAATGAACAAGACAGGCCCAGCGGATTGCAGCTGAGCAGGGCTGCCGCTGGAGCACCAAGCTGGGCCACTTGAACAAAGAGAGCCCATCCTTTTCGGTTTCCACAATGGGTTCTTATCTGTTCGAATAATAATAATAATAAAGATACGATACGTGTTTCTATGGGCGTTCTCATGGGGCTCTATAAGGGTTTATAATAGCTGCTCTATATCGCTCAAAAGTTCAATGAGTTTTTTAGTACGGTCTCTTTGGGTTCTTTAGGGGCCTAAAATAGGGTTTTAGGACACCCAGCTGTAGCCTTGGATCACACTGTGACAGCACCTCCGGTTTTTTCAAAAAGTGCAATGCCAAAGTCACAGTCGGCCAATCGAGTCTGCGACTTCCAGACCCAAAGCTCAACTAAGTTCTATGGTTTAGGGTTGAGGGAAAACCCTGAACCCTAAACGTCTACTACCTTCAAAAAGGAGCTCATCAAAACAAGTTTACTTCCTGATCTTGTAAACCCTGAACAAACTGAACCCAGTAAGCCTCCAAGTCCCTGGAATCCTTCCAGGTGAGACGCTCGCGGATGTAGATGCAGTGGTCATCGCCTCTGCGACGGACACTCACTTCCCGTGACCACCTGGGGTCAGGACTTAGTGTAAGCAATCAGGGTACTAGGCACGCAGGGTTATACAGTCATATCTTCAGGGTAGGTGCAGTTATGGCTACTGGGAATCCGAATCCTACAGGGTCTCAGATTACTGCCTCTAAACCCCAAACCCTGTCGAAGTACTGCAAAGAAACTAGGGATCGTAGTACATGGAGCAGGTTGATGCTGGGCCTTTGAGGGCTCCTAGGAACATTGGTGAGTGGTTATAGATTCGTGGATATTCTGTTACGGAGGTACCAGTACTAAAGCCCGAAATCACATGTGGACTCTCTCTTGGTATTGCCAAACCCTCTAAGCTGCACACATTGGCTTTAAATGGTCTAAACACCTAGCTCGAAGTAGGCCTTAAAGCCCTACTTGGTCCCCCAATTTGACCTTGATTGCTCTTTAGTCGGGCTTTAGTTTGGGGATTCCCCATTATTTAACCTGAACCCGATTTCTAGAAATACTATGGCACGCATAACTAGGTGGCAGTTTGGGAAACTTTTTAATTTCCCTTTGTGGTTCCTATAGAGGTACCTATTCATAAATACTTTTCAGAGCCCCCAAACTACAACCCAGATAAGATTCCTTACAAGGCACATGAAGCACCTTTCAAGGCGCTAGGGGGGAGGGCGCGGGGTCCTGGCAGACGTCGGATGTCCACTGTGGGTTGCCTAAAGGCTGAACGCCCAAACCCATGTTGTATTGATTTTGATTATGTTATATTGTATTTTATATTACAATACATATTTGCGACATAGTGTTTTACACTACACTACTGCACTATGCTATATTTTAGTGTTTCTTGTTATCCCAAACTCTAGACTCTCTGAGCTCGCGAGGTAGTGCTACGCGAATTCATGGGTGTAGTCCTTCCTAGAGCGGGTTTGGAGTAATTACTAAACCTGAAACCTCCTTTGTAGCATGTATTTGTGCTACGTGCTTTTTTCGCTCGTGATAAGAGGAAAGCGTATCAAATGACCAAAAGAACTCGAGTATAACCAAAAGCGCACGAGGCTAAACCGATAGTCCCAGATAAGCTCTAAAGACAGATCTTGTCGAGTCTTTTAAGGGTTTAGGGTCTTTTAAGGAGGGTTGTTCCAGGTTTTTTTGTTGGAGATATACTTTAAGGGATTCGGGGTTTGCTCGCACAACATACATGTGCTCGCATGTGCTCTACCTGGACATCTCCACTTGGATCGCTTTTTTTCGCCTGGCCCTCAGGAGGTCGCTCGAAAGTGCTCAGCAAAGAGTCTCCGGTACTGCATCAATACACGACTCATGCTTCGCAGTGCCACCAGACGTGAGGACCCAATCCTTCTAGAGATTCGGCTTATCCGGCCCACCATATCTTCATCGCTCCATGTGGCAAAGCCTCGTCAGCATTAGGCTTTGGATTGAAAGGCCGATAAGAGCAATTATTGGATGCAGCTAAGTGACAAATAGCATTGAGGCAGTATTGTGGCAAGGAATCATCGGCAGCTGCACATTGGATTTGTGTCTCCATATTTCTCCTAAGGGTTGCAAGCCGTTTTTAAGTTTGATTAGCACAACCCTAAACCCTAAACCCTTAAACCGTGGGATGCTAAATATACCAAGCAGCAGAATATGGCCAAAGAGATGACACTTTGGACGAATCTTGAACAACGGCCAGCCTCTTTCAGCAGTCCATCTCGCCATTCCAAGATAGCCTTCCTAAGTCATCTTTAGCTTAGATATCCTCCATAGTAGCTACAATAGGTGTATGAGTTAGAGCACCCCAACCGAAGTCACATAATATGTATCCATGCATCCAGGAGGTGCCATCCGCATTGCACTGCTTCGTGAGCTGCCGACAATGGTACCCAGACTCCATGACCATACAAAATGGTCATGAGGTGGTTCCCTTCCGTAAATGCCCAAAGCAGTAGCCCCAAGCCTTCATTCATATCCTAGGTGCAAAGCATCCAGACAACAATCAAAGACCTCGGGTACCCAAGTAAAATCTAACAAAAGCCTTTGGTTACCAACCGATTCTTGTGCATTCCAAAAGCATCACCCTGCTCATCCTTGACAGCAGAAAGCTTGGCAGCCAACCATTTGGCCAGCAAGGCAACATCGTATGCTTTGCCACACCCGCTTGGATATTGCCACTGCCTGAGCAGACTCGTGGTCAGGGATAGGTTATGGGGTGTAGGGGTTAGAGGTTTAGGGTTTAGGGGTTTAGGGTTTGGATTGCAATCCATAGGCTTTATTTTTGGTTCGCGATTTTTGTAGGGAACGTAGGGGGGCTTAAGGTTACGAGTTCGTGGGGATTTGGCGCTTTTTATCTGGATCAGAGATGTTGCGATGTGATCTTGAAAGTCTTGAGTGTGAAGGACTTCAAACTTGTTGTTCGGTGATTCTCCCCACACCATAGGCGAAACTCCTCATATGCATTCTCCAGCTTCTTGTGGATTGAGCCATCGTTGAAGCAGTCAAACCGGCAAAGAAGCAAAATCGCTGAAGCACAGAGATCTTTTCCGAATCCTAGATTCATGCAGTGCAGCATATCTGGTTGAATACAGACCGGGTCGTTCCCTCCAGGTATAGATCGCAATGGCGAAAATCTTCGTCTTTTGAACGGATTGGGGATAGGTCCAGAAAACGTACGAAGCTGCGATGTTGCACTGCAGTCCCACCAAGCCTTAATATCTAGAGACCATACTTAATATAGCTGCTCGAACAAATTAGATAAATGTAGGTTTCGTGATTGGGCACGAGGACAACTTGCTAGGTCCATCCAAGCTTCGTCCCCGGGACACAAGTGACACTTTCTCAAATTGGTAAATCCAACACCCAGGTGATAGGCTTTCCGCAAATACGGCCAATCTCCTTTGGCCGCCACAAGTGCTACCCAGAACGTCTTTGGGTTTCCCTTGACCTGAGGATGAACAGGGTTCTTAGTTTGAATAGAGTAGGATTCATAGAGGATGTAGGTTTAAGCATTGTGATTCGTATCAGCCAGTCCACAAGTTAAATAGTACAGAATATGATTTGTCAAGTGGAACATCGAAACGATTTCTGTGTGATCAGCTTAGCTACCTCCACGGTGACTCCTCGTTCGAAGAGCTCAATGAACTCAGCTGCGATTGCCTCGTGCAGTCCATCGATCGTTTTGTCGTTCGGGGCATAACAGGACCCAGGCATGATGGAATGCAGAAGCCTCGTGCAGTAGGAGTGCCTTTGATGCTCGAGGAAATGCTCAACTGATGTGTCATTTCTTGCTTTATACTAGCATATATAATTATAAAGTAGAAAGATTCATCTCGCAGGAGCCCATGCGTGTTCAGGTGGTCCTCGCCCAGCCAGGGCACCACACACTGAAAATTGGTAATGAGCACCGGTACTTTGGCCAAGCCCCTCCCCTCATCACCATGTATGCACATGGGTATCGTGCGGGCTCGTTCCTCTGCCGTCTTGATAGTGTAAACGTCGTGCGTTTCATTGCTCGGGCGAAGCCTGTCCCAGAACCGGCTGAAGACACCTTCAAAGCCAGTTTCCCAAGTATGATAACCAGCTAGCAAGAACTGACCACCAGCTGTGCCCAAAATGAACTCCATCCAGTCAGTGAGGCGAAGAATGGGATAGTTCACATCCGCACATCCACCCCCTTTCTTTCGAATTTTCAATGGTGTAGTAGAGATGGGAACCGGCAAAGTGTGACCTTCTCGATGAACATATTTATGTAAATTCCGAGCAGCATTGTGGTACTTGCCAGTGCCCAAGCGAGCGATCCGGTCGATCTCCGGGTCGATGACACCTGTGGGGAACGGCTAGGTATCAATTCTGGGAATCGAGATTGGGGTCGGGCATGGGCTTAGGCCTTATGCGTGGATATTGTCTGGGGAATTTAGCTTCGGATGAGTGGTTATGGTCGTGTGGAACTGAAAATACCTGTTGTGTTCGGCAGCTGGGTTTCGGGTACCTAGGCTTGCTTCGGCTCGGCTTTCGAGGCTGGTAGTTATTAGTATGTACTGGGTCTATTTAGGTTGCTCCGGCCTAGCTTCTTCATTCGTCTTGTAGCTATAGCAGCCATCCGGACCACAGATTTGGCGTCTGCCTTATTCATACAATAATATCATGAATTCTGAATGGGGCCATTAGCATTAAGACAAGGAGCTCCTCGCTCCATGTTCATCATCAAAGCATCGGCAAGGTCATCACTGGCATCCGAATCAGATCCTTAGCGAACAAGACGGGGCTTTATGGATATGATCGAGACCTGACCGAATGAGGCCTGGACCCTCGGGCGAAGCTGTTTCTGCTGGCGGTGCGAGGCCTGCGTGGGGCTATTGGTTGTGATCATATATATGCAAGCATAGATTTAATTACTTTGGCTTTACATCACAACAAGCAGCAGAGTTTTCAGCAGCCGTAGTTGTTCGAGTGAACCGAGACGATTGAGGGAAGCTCGAGATTCTCTTGCGAGCTTTTCACAAAAGGTGCCTTGCCAGACATATGGATGCTCGGAGTGGTAACAGTACATTCCCTAGCTCGCAGCAATACGGGACCATGTCTAGCTAAGTGCTACTCCACTAGACTGCAAGGCTTTCACCGGTGCAATTCACCAAACGATTGCACTTATCACAAAATTCATGGGCGGATGCCCCGACTCAGGATCGCTTCTTCTTGCTCGGCTTGCTCTCTCTCTCAGCAGGCCTTTTGCCTGCAGGCTTCGACTCATCCTCGGCTTTCTTCTCACTGGCGGCCTTCGCCTTTGGCGTGGCCGCCGTCTTCGGCGATTTTTTTTCCAGCCTTAGAGCCCTTCTTACCCGAGTGTCCCCTTCGGCTACTCGGTGTCGACGATCCCCCAAGATTGCTGCTGCTCGGCTTGAAGCTCCTAGGCTTGTTCATGGACACACATCAGAAACCGCCACTCATACTCACGGGCACAGACAGACGGACACACACACACACACTCACACACACACACACACACCAACACATAAATGCACAGCGAGATTCCTGGCCCTGGAAATATAGTTGTTCAAGGTTACATCTGTCTTCGTGCACGTCACGAATATATCCAGGATCTCCTTCTTCAGCTCCGGGGTTTTCCTGGGCTTATTTCTGGTTTGGACATTTAGGGATTGGGGTTTAGGCCTTTGGGTTTAGGGTTCGGGCGGGCTGAGTGCAATTGAGTCCAGGAATCGAGCCATCCAGGTCTCCCACAGCTTCAGCCTCCTTCTCTGTCAAGGTTTTGTAAAGAGTGTTCATGCTATCCAGGAGGGTCTGCATATGGTTGGCAATCCTGGGCTATGACACATGTGTGGTAGTAGTCGTGAAACAATGACGAATCACACAAGCTGCAATCGAGACCAGCTGCTCCATGGCCCGTGGGTTGTTCATCTTCTTCAGCTTCTCCTAATGCAAACAGCTACTTCAGCTAAGTACTAATTAAATTATATATATATATATACATCTCATGGGGTGTGATCTTTAGGTGTAGGGTCTAGTTACAGCACACTATGTCCTGCTCGAGACACCCATTCTCGATCTTCTTTCCCAAGACCCCGAGAAAGCTTGGGAGGGTCGTGAGAGGGTTGTCGTTCTTTCGGAGCGTCGGGAACACATGCCTGGGCCAAAAGAGATTGAGCATTTTACAACGGAATGACTCAGCCAAACCCACAAACTTCGAAACTCCTCATCCCGAAACCTTGCAGGACGAACGGCTTGCTCTTGGATGCGGGGACATCGCAAGGCTTGTGCTCAGTCTCGTTGGCTTCGGCACCGGGTACATCATCGTCCAACATGTAGCCGTCTTCATCCTGCATAATTTTAGGGTCTTAGGGTTTAGGGTTTAGGTAGGGTTTGGGGTTTAGGGGTTTAAGGTTTAGGGCAACACATCCTAACTTTGGGCTGCAGGGGTTCTGCTATAGCTAAATATTATATAGGCTAGATAAATCGAGGTTCATATAGGGGCTACTGTTGCGATTATATTACTGTGGAAGAATGGGGCCTCGACTTCGGCTGAGGCCGACAGACACTTCTTGGATCCTCGTTCGGTGCGGTTCACGAACTTCTCTTCGATGACCAGTTTTGCTTCTTCGGTTTTATGAACTTCATTTGTTCTGAGCCTGCCTTTGCTTGCTGCCCAGGCAAAGCTGTTCTCTGCCATCTGCCTGGGATATGGGCTTGGATAATGCGGATTAGGGTCAGGGTTTAGGGTCGATACTAGATGCTAAATTATCTACATGATGTTTTCAGGAAAGTCACTTTGTGTAATGGCATTTCTCGATCAAGTACTGCTTCGTAACCCACATAGCATTGCTTTCGGCGGCGTGCTGGTTCAGCACATACTTCTGCACTAGGAGATCGATCTTCTTGAAATCGGCGTGTTTCTCGAAAAGCTCTCGGAGCTTCTTTCCTCGGATCATTATAGAGCTAGATAACTTATCGAAGTTGTTGAGGGAGGCACACAGCACAACCTAACTAAATGTCATCTAGGAACTCCCATCCTCAGTGGCATAGAGACTCACGGCTTCCTTGGAGGCCTTCACCGGCCCATTCGCGGGCTTGAAGACTCGCCTCATCCTGGGATTAGATTTGAGGGCTTTCCGTTTTAGGGTGCAGGGTTTTAGGGCTAAGGGTTCAGCGTTTTTAGGGTTTCGGGTCTAGGGCTTTTAGGGCTTAGGGTTTTGGGGGTTTTAAGTTTCTAGGGTTTTAGGGTGTAGGGTTTAAGGTTGTTGAGGTCCGGGGTTTAGGGTTTTAGGGTTTGCGGTTTTGATAGTTCAGGGACCCTTGTTGTGTGCCGTGGCTCCGGTAGTAGGTCTTGTCGAACTTGTCACGGTTGTATTTCTTCGGCTTAAGGCTTTTCTTGGTTCGAGGCGAGAGGGTCTTCTTAGTGCGGTTGGAAGGGGTCGCCGTGTACGTGGTGGCAGATGTTGGGGAATAACCCAAGGGAATCGACTCACCATCCGACCTGTGCTGCTGGCCAGGCGAGCTCTTCTCGTCTGCGGCAGACCGAGGCTTCTCTAGTGGGCTGTGGGGCAAAGTCGCACAATACCTCCAACCACTATCGAAGCTGGATCCGCGAGTAGCTTCCGGGCCTGAAACATTGGGGGCTGCTTGCTTCGGGTTCTCAGCTGGTGCTGTTGTCGAAACATTGGGGGCTGCTTGCTTCGGGTTCTCAGCTGGTGCTGTTCTCGAAACTTTGGGAGCTGCTTGCTTTGGGTTCTCAGCTGGTGCTGTTGTCGAAACTTTGGGAGCTGCTTGCTTTGGGTTCTCAGCTGGTGCTCCTGTGGAAACTTTCGGGCCTGCTGCTTGCTTCGGGTCCACGGGTGGTGCTCCTGCGGAAACTTTCGGGGCTGCTTGCTTCGGCTTCACGGGTGGTGCTCCTGTGGAAACTTTCGGGGCTGCTGCTGCCTTCTTCGTATCCACAATTGGTGCTCCTCTAGAAGCTTTCGGGGCAGCGAGTGCGGGATCTTCGGAACCAGAGGGTGGTACTCCAGGATGAAGAATCGCTGAACCTGAGAAACATATGGGCCCAAACACAGCCTACTGAAGTTCGCTTAGGTATTCTGACACCTCAAGCCCAAATTGTCAAAGCACCTCGAGCTGGAGGTGCTGATGCCGGTCTCCCGACCTTGCTCTTCAAGGCTTCGATCCGTCGGCGGGTCGCCTCAGACGGCCCACTCGTGGGCTTAGGGTTTAGAAGTAAAGGGTTTGGCAGGATTAAGGGTCCAGGGAGTCTAGGGTTTAGTAGGGATTATAGAGTTTGGGATTTACGTAATAACTTCAGAGGTAAGGGTTTGTTATGGGGCGAGACTGGGTTTGCGGTTCTAGGGGATGTATTAGCTTAGTTGGGTTATGCCCTCCCAGCCCGATAAAGCCATACATAAATGAAGTGCACGACTTGGCTCCGGGTCCTATGCTCATCTTAAGTGATATATATATATATATAATATATATATATACATATATGCATATATATAGGTAACTAATATAGTTCGATCATGAATACATAGTCAGTTATTTTGCTTTTACCAGACCGATATGCAAACCCTGGATATACAAGATACTTCCAAAGGATACAGGACATCCTGCTATAATTGTATGTAAGTTATATATATATGTATACAGATAGATAGATAGATAGATAGAGCTTCCTAGCTATGTATATATATATATATATATATTATACAGATAAGCGGGACTAGATAAATGATTTGTTCCAAATCTATATAGTGTTAGAATATTAGAAGGAGTGCAGGATGCCTATTAGGCTTCGAAGCCTACACCAAACCAGAAGCAGCCTAGATAACTCTAGAGAACCAAAACCAAGGCAGTGCAATCCAGCTGCTTGGATTTGCTCTTCCAAGCTTGTCTTGTCCATGTTGGGAATGCCCGACTAGAAGCAAGGATCTAGTAACTTTCGAGCACTCAAAAACCTGGATTCGAAAGATGGTCGATCGAGCACATACACACATGCATGCATACCTGGCTTCCAAAAGTGCCCTGGCTGCTCAATAAACGCCCGACAGAGCTGAATCGAGAGTGATTCGTAAAAGCTCACGATACACTTTTTTTTATTTGCGCCCGTTTGCGATTATTGGTGGGGATTTGCGCCCAATTGGCGCTGAATTGCGCTACGTGTGTTTTGGCTTCAAAACCATGAGGATCCAAACAGAAGCCAAAAAAGCGATCCAAAAGCGTTCGGCTGCCAAACACCATTTCCAGGTCCTGACTGGCACCAATTTCAGAACCGGAGAGGGCTGCACCAAATCCTGAGCATTTTTGGCTGGAGTTCTAGGTTTCCTATTTAAGAAAGACAACGGGGTCTGGCTGCCGGCTCAGGGTTCCTATGCTGGGGCCCAGGGATTCCTATTCTAGCAGATAGGACGGGGGCTGGGCGGGCGGGGTTCGTGGCTCGTGGCCCCTATATTTTCCTGTAGAGGACTGGGCCTGGGCCCCATGCAGTGTTTTTGGGGTTCCTATTCTGCAAAGAGGGACTCCTTAACTATTTCAGAGAGGCCTGGGCTGGGGTCAGGGTTTCCTCTAGCGGGTACGTACGAAATAAGATTGGGTTGGTCTCATACGAGGACTGTGCCTGGTTGGGGTTTGGGTTGGGCTACGGTTTGGGTTCTATGATGTAAGAACTAGCTTTGTAAAATTCCTATACTTCAACAGGACTAGGCCGTCTGGGCTTGGGGGTGGGTTTCTTGTTGAAGGTTTGGTTTGTAGTATCTACATATCCATATATCCACCGGTCTATATATATAAACACATTATATATATATATCGGTGGATATATAGATATATATCTACTTATACTTATAATATATAAATGATACTCTATCCTTGCTATACTGTATCTATATATATATATATGCATGTGTATATATATATATATACATAGAGAGAGCATATAGTATATCTAGATCAGGATTGGGCTCCGGACTCGAATCCCACGATAAAGACTGGGCCTAGGGCCCTGGGGCTGAGGACTGGGGTTTACTAAGCTTATATACTTCTAGTATAGCATATCTATATAATATATTCATAATTTCATTAAATAATGCAAAAAAATAAACTAACTAGCTAGCTGACTACTAGCCCACGAAGTAAACAACGAAGCCTTGCATTTAGGGTTTAGGATCTGGGGTTGGTGGTTGGTTGATTATGCATACTTAGGTAGATGGCTAGCTGCCTAGCTAGCCAGCTAGTTAGCTACTTGGTACGGATGCTATAACTCCATTTAGCTCTGCTAGAGGACCAGGTGTAGCCTCAAAGGGCTTGGCGGCCGGGTCTTCGAGTGGTTGGGCCTTCGGCTTGAAGATTGTGTATAAGATGTGATTTCCGGTGGGATTCTGGTATGCTGGCTTGAGGGTGGAGGTTTTGACACAAAGATTAAGTTTTCTGCTTGAATTGATCGAGCTTACCGAAAGCACAAGATCTTAAGAGTGGAGTTGAGTAGTACCAGATGCCAAGAACCTCAAATGTGTAGTCAAAACTAGTCCACACCAAAGAGCCCAAATTACTGCTTGCCAAAGAACCCTCTTGTGAAATCTCAGAATTCTTTAACTACAGCCACCAATCAACCTTCGGCCCCAAACCCCGATTAAACGTCGCCCTTAGAATTTGACGATTGCCTACTTGGAGGACTATACAAACCCGACGGTGTAACTTCCTAGATATTTACAAGTAAACATAATCTAACTGTTTAGAACTTATAGAACTATATAAGTACCATATGTGTGGGTTTAGGGTTCAGGGTTTAGGGTTTGGTGTAATCTATATTATGTAATATGTGTCGACTATAACCATCCCTATCCATACGTACATATATATCATACAATAATTATTTATGCTATTATTTATTCTGAAGTCTAGAGGCTTCCGACCTCGCCAGGCATCCTTTTGCGGAGTGCAGAACACCAGCCAAGCCAGTTCACCTGCAGTGCGAAAAGCACCCGCCTAAAACCCAAGCCCCGTAGAAACTAGAAGCTAGGAGCCCTTGGCCGTACAAGCCCCAAGGCCCAAAGCACTTCGGTCATACACTCGCAACGACACATCCTAGAAGCCCTGCAAAGCCCGAAATTCCCAATTCCTTCAAACAACTTCCGACTTCAACCTTGGAAGGAACCCGGAGCTGAGATGTTCGACGAGGCATCACTCTTTCGGGTTTGTTTCCGTAGCCTAGATGATCCTGTGATGGGTGCAGTCAAGTGGCTGTACCTCACCATAAGACTCGAAACTGGATGCCAGCAGAAGTAAAGAAATCGGTGAGGTTCGTGGCCAAGAGGTTCACTCTAGCACTGAGTCGACCGTACAAGGAGGCATGTTTGTCCAGAACGGCATTACCCTGTTCTAACCTCTGCTCGATAGACCGCAGCCTAGCATGAATCCGTGCCACCTCGGTCCGAACAGCAGAGCACTCAGCACGAAGCTCGGCAACTTGCTCGTGTAGCCGATGGGTCTCCGAACTCAAAGCAGCGATTCTAGACAGTTCCATGAACGATTTGGCGTCAGGTGTTTCGGGCTGTGAGTTGTCGATGCAGAGAATGGTGTTTAGGATTTTCAGGTTTCAGGGTTTTCTTTGTATTGGGGGTGTCTGGCTATGCTAGAACAAAAGATAGTCTCGATGCTATGAAAATTCATCGTCTGGGCTAACTCCCTAAATCGACTCCGGGGGCTCGAGCACATAGAATTGTCGGGCACCGGCGATACGAGTGCATTTGGAGACGACGAATACATCGCATGAATCAAGCTAGGATCTCAGATGCTGAAGAGCCCCATAGGTTTACCTATATTGAATGGTGTCTGGCCTAGGATGCATTAGCCGGGGACTAGATTCCAGATCATATGAAGCAGCCTCCCCAGTTCGCAGCAGGAATGCAACCATCACTATCAATATCCCCGATAGGAGTGCAAATCGCCCAGATCATCAATGTCTTCGTCCCCAGACCATACTAACTGAATAATACCCAAATAAACTACTAGAACCCAAAGCATAGATCATCACTAGCGAAATCAT
This sequence comes from Symbiodinium sp. clade A Y106, assembly GCA_003297005.1. Taxonomy (NCBI): domain Eukaryota; class Dinophyceae; order Suessiales; family Symbiodiniaceae; genus Symbiodinium; species Symbiodinium sp. clade A. The sequence continues at coordinate 39,616 of BGNK01003848.1, forward strand.
CATCACCATCATCATCCTCATCATGTATCATCGCATGCATCTTCATCGGCACTATCGTCAAATGCTTTTCCTCATTCCAAACCCCAGACCCTTCTGTGGTTTAGGGTTTAGGGGGGTTTAGGGTGTACGGGGGTTTAGGGGGGTTTAGGGTTTAGGGGAGTTTAGGGTTTACGGGGGTTTAGAGTTTAGGGGGGTTTAGGGTTTAGGGGGGTTTAGGGTTTAGGGGCGTTTAGGGTTTAGGGGGGTTTAGGGTTTAGGGTGATTTAGGGTTTAGGATTTTGGGGTTTAGAATTTAGGGTCCCCAAAGCATAACTATATAATGCAACCACGGCAGGGCGGTGACCTGCTGTGCCCAGAGCAGATGCTCGGGCGGCCCAGCCCTCAACTCTGCCCGGCATCGAACTTCACCTGACGAGGGGCTTAAGGGATCGGAGCTTGTATGAATTAATATGTGCAGAGGCAGGCTTCAGGATGCAGTTCAAGTCGGTTTTCACAGGTGCCGGCTGCATGTCTGCGTAGCAGAAGACTTCACGACATCACATCGTGAAACCCGCTGTACTAAGCTCGACCGTGTTCACACGTTAGAGCAAAGCGGGATTCCACATGGCATATATCCCTCGCACATAGCTAGCCGTATGTACATTGGCCCAATCAAAAGTCGATCTGGTCTAGGCGTCTAGGCATCAGCTTCGGCACATAAAGCTCAATAGCTCTTCAAATGATGACAGCGCAGCACGATGTCCCCCGTGAGGCCGGTTCGTCGTCTGCTCCAGGTAGCTAGTCCGTCTCGGCATAAGCCTCGAATGCAAGTCACAAGGGGTCTAGGATTTAGGTTTAGGGCTTCATTTTACCTATAGTCTCCATTATAGTTCTTTTTTGCGAACACCCTATAAAATCCTTAACGTATATAATTGGTTTCAGCAATTAAAACAAGGAACTACAATGGAGACTATAGGTATAGGGTTTAGGCTTTAGGCTTTGGGATTTACAAGCAGAAGTATCTAACTATATATTAACTAGATCTAGGTTTCAGAATAACTGATTATATCGAGTGGCTTTCTTGGCTGCGGCTTTGGCTTCTTCAGCAGACTGTCCCTGCTCTTCTGCAGCTTTTCGTGCCTTGTGGTAGGCGATGCTTTTGCGACTTTTTTTGGCCTTCGTTGCTGCAACAGGGTCCTCATCTTCCTTTGCAGTTGCTGCGATCGTGTCTGCTTTCTTGCTCGCTCCTTTGTTCTTGCCCTTTGGCTTCATATCTCCCCCCTCCCCCGGCTCGTCGCCTTTTGGCTTCACGGTTTTTGCTCTGGCCTTTTTCGGGCTCTTCTTGGCCTTCGGGCTCGGCTTGGCCTTCGGGCTCGGCTTGGCCTTAGGCTTGCTAGCTCCCTTCGGCTTGGCTTTGCATGCATCGGCATCGTCGTCCTCGTCGGCCCGAGCCCGAGCCCCTCGCTTTCTCTTGGGCCCACCAGCTTTGTCTGCCTCGTCCACTGCATCGGGCTTCTTGTTTCCCCTGCCTCGGCCCCGGCCTCTTCCCCGGCCCCTACCTCTGCCCCGGGCTTTGGGAGCTTCGGCAGAAGCCTCGTCCTCATCCTCGCCCTGGTCCTCCCCATCGCCTTTGTCCTTCTTGGGCCGAGCGAGCTTGTTCTGCTCTTGCGGCGAAATGGCTGCCAAATCGTTCAGGATTGAGGGACGAACTCGGTCACTTCGCTTCAATGCTGGCTTGGAATCCATGGGGTCTGTGCCGGGGGCAACGAACTCGTAATGCTTTGTGTAGTCTTCGCAAGATTCCGGCTCGGTCTCTGTGCAGGATGCCTCTTCCATATTGGTGCTATCGATCATGACTTCATCTGCTACTGGGTCTGAGGGCGCTGCGTCTGCGATGCTGGTCTCTGGCATGACTTCATCTGCTACTGGGTCTTCGGGTGCTGCGTCTGCGATGCTGGTCTCTGGCATGACTTCATCTGCTACTGGGTCTTCGGGTGCTGCGTCTGCGATGCTGGTCTCCTCCATGACTTCATTTGCTACTGGGTCTTCGGGTGCTGCGTCTGCGATGCTGGCCTCGTGCATGACTTCATTTGCTACTGGGTCTTCGGGTGCTTCGATGTTGGTCTCAGACATGAACTCATCTGCCGAGTCCTCGGGTTCTTCAGGAAGGACTTCGTCTGCTAGCGAACTAACCCGTGCTTTTGCGATGCTTGCATCCAGCTGCAGCTCCTCTGTCGTGGGGACGGGTGGGAACAGCTCTCTGCAAAGATCTTTCACATCCCCGGTCTTGTCGCCGGGCACGGAAGCCTGCTGATTTTCGATTATGGAAGTACCCACAAACACACAGCTTAGTCAGGGTTTCGGAATCATAGTTATAGAGTTAGAAAAGCTAGTAGCCAGAGTTAGGGCTTAGGGCCAGGGTTTAGGGTTTTAGAGCTTTAGGGTTTTTAGAGCCGTACCCAGAAACCCCATGCCTTCTCCAGAGACCTCTCAACAGCAAGCGACTCGCCGAGGTCGAACGGAAGCGTATCTTGGTGATCGGCCCCTGGGCCGAAGGTGGGCTTGGAAAACTCGACTATAACGATTTATCAGGATTCGGGCTGGGGTTCAGGGCTCTACTTTAAGCTTTCATGATAGGCAAGTAGCACGACAGGGTGTGGGAGTGCCGTGGTGGCTGCACTCCGTCTTGATCATGCAATGCAGCCAACGTCTCTGTAAGCTTCTCTTCTTCTGCCTGAAGGGCTAGCAACCTCTGAAGTTCTTCAAGAATAGCCCCCTGTTGCTCCAGCTCCTCGGCCAACTGCAGCTGATCAATCTCATCGGCCAATATTCCTGGATTTCGTGGGTGATTTGAGCCTTGAGGTTTTTTGAGGACCAGGGGTTCTCATATTTAGGTCTTACAATTAGGTCGAGGGAAATCTTAAGCCTAGGCAGGAATTGGGTTTGGGATCTTAAGATTTAGGCCCTTAATATGGTCAAGGATTCAAGCCCCAAAACCACAATGCTAAATTTGTTTCGGATCCCACTGCAACATCCTCAGACGAACCCCCAGCTGACAAAGAGCCGGACGGGGGCGTAGCAGGAATTTCTTTGGCACTCCCATAGGGACACGTCTTCACCCAAGGATTATCCTCCGAGCTCAAACTGGCAGTGCTGAGCCTTGGAGCCTCCGAGGCACTGCCGTTCTCCGGGGCCATGCCTAGGAGGCTCAGAGGCGGGACATATATTTAATGTATAACAGTAATCACTTCTTATCTGCAATAAAGATACTCAAGCTTTCGCAGTCTACCTCAGGATCCTGCTCCAAGCAGATATGTTTGATCTGAATACAAATACACTAGGCTCGGCGAATCAAACCGGGCCTCGTCAAACTCGGCCTCGCTTTCGGGGGCTTCGGTAGAAGCTTCGCAATCTGAAAGAGAATCGAAGCTCTCAGCTCCTGGGCATTTTGGGTGGTGCTTCTATTTGAGAATATTTGCCTGCCATACGAATGCATCCAAAGTACTCGGATTGGGAGGTAGAGGGATGTTTGCTGCTGCCCAGAGTTTTTGAACTGCTCGTTCCCTGGGGTAATGGCCACGTTTAGCCGATCTGGAGAAAATCGAGACCAGCCTTCGGAGTGCCCAGCTCTGTGCGTGCACGACATCGCCTCGACAGTTGTCCATGTCCCAGAAACTTCATATGATCATTCGCACAAATATAATACATGCATGCGTATGATTGCTGCAAAGGCTCGCTTCACTGCCGGCATGCCCATCGGGCGTGCACAATGAAAGTAGCTTCGAACTTCGTTCCGAATGCAGTGAATTGAAGGTCTCATCCCATGGAATTTAATCAATGGAGCGAGCACCTCCACATTAAGAATCACATCCATTCGTGAAAGGAAGTCGCGAGGCAGGATGCAAAGGGAACTGGCTGAAGCTCTATTGAGAATGACCTTATTCGCCATCCAAGCTCTCACCACTGGCGAGTCCATCGCCACAGGAAGGCCCAAGGCCCTGAACACAAAACCAAAACTAGCTACCTCAAGCTTCTGATGAAAAGCCGCAGTATGTGGCCGCAATAATCAAAGATCGATCAACATGATGCATGTGCAATCGCTCGAACTCAAAACTCTTGTCCCGACTCTATCTGATGCAATTGCAAGGATGGTAGCACCTTGTATTGTAGAGGATGTGCACCGAAAAGTCGCATTGTACCTGTCGTGGCAGGTGGCTTCGACTATGCGACTACGAGCTCCTGATTGCGTGCACACACACACACACACACAGATTGAGCCAAACCCTATTCGACCACGGAAATTCCCAGAATGTTATACACCTGAAACCCTTAGCCAGGCCCTAATCCACTAAATCCGGGGGCACCGGCCGATCTGCTTCAAGGTCGTACCATCAGCTTGCATCGCTGGGGCGTATTTAGCTATAGGGTTTTATAGGTCTCCCTCAGTCTAGCTCTCTATATCTTAATTGAGAAAGCCAATTTAAAGTATAGGGTTCAGTGCCCAGGTTGTGGATCACGGAGAATCGTGGTTTGAATTATGTGAAGTCAGTGCTGTCTACCGGGATTGAGTTTATCAAGAAATCCAGGGCTCACGACAATCGAGCAAAAGCTTGCCGGCCGACAGGATTTTGCTGTCATCTGGGCATCACACACTCGATCCCTGGTTTCTTTTCGAAACCCACTATATACATAGTCTATTTAATAAGAAACGCTCGAGACCCCAAGAAAGCGCTCGAGGGAAAGAAGAATAGTAACAATTAAGCTATTTAGGCACGAATACCGATTTATGTAGCGAAACACCTGGGGGGCACAAAACCATGTAACATTAGAGGCTGCAGGAATATGTAGAGGGATCCTGAAAGCACAGCTGTGCTGCAGTCCTTCCTCAAAGGGGGTGGTTTAGAGTCTCCGGCCTTGGGTACTTGAAGGCTCATGGGACTTAGTAAGTAAGGTTATAAGTAGGTTATAGTTAGGATAACCCCACTTAGGGGACTTATAACCCCAGTTATAACCTACTTACTAAGTCCCAGGATCCTCTAAGTAGAGGTACATTATGGAGTCCCTCCGTGCCAACAAAGCGGTCATGGCTGAGAAGCCCATTTCCCACGAGCTGCAGGAGGAGAGCTCTTCTTGTTCTTCGGGCTTTAGGCTTTTAGGTGTTCTGCATAATCTAAGGGGCCCGGGTAGTGATCCCTTAGCTTAACTTTTTGGGCGCATGAAATGCTGCATATTCTTGCCATATCGAGAAGGCTAATCTTGTTTGGGCAAGGGTTCTTACTCACGCCCTTGAATGATGGTTGTGCAAAGGTTCTTTGGGGTTTTAGGGCTCTTTAAAGTTGTCCTTCGGGTTCTGCACGTTTTTTATTATCAACCTAGTAGTAGAGTAGGTAACCTTTAACCTTTTGGGGTAGTATAATCCCTATATAATCCTTATATTATGAAAAAGGTTAACCTTTGGTTCCCCATAATACCCGACAAGTAGGCGTACCTAATTTGGGGGTCCTTAGAATAAGGATCCTACTATTTAGGGTACGATATTAGGACCCCCTATTTTCGGAAACTCCCAAATCCCTAAGGGTCCGAGTACCTAATTATCATATACTCTCCGAAATAGTAACCTACATAACTACTATCCGAAACCCAAGTACCTAATTATTGTGTCCTTTGGACCCTTGGGGAATGGGTTGCACAAGGTTGTTATATGGTTATCTGGCCATGGGGTTGTTGCAGGCGATTTAGGGCTCCGGGTTCAAGGGTGACGATTTTCAAATCAAACCCCTAAACCCTAAACCCTAAAATTCCCAAAACCCTAAACCCTAAACCCTAATTCCCAAAACCCTAAACCCTAAACCCTAATTCCCAAAACCCAAAACCCTAAACCCTAAATTCCCAAAACCCGTTTGTTCTGTTGCCGTTGGGCAGTTGGGCAACCCACAGACTCCCGTCAAACCTCTTAATGAAGAATCGAAGCAAGGGTTTTAGGGTTTAAGGCTTACCTGAAACCTAAATCACCGACCGTTGTGATTACCTTGAATAAGTCCTAATACGTCCCGGTAAGGTTTGAGGTTTAGGGTTTAGTTTAGTGTTTGGAGCGTTCGGTTTGGGTTTGCGGGTTCAGGAACATGTATATAAACTGTATATCCGTTGAATTAGGCCTCATTGGGGGGGGGGTACCTCGTTATGCTCAAGCATAATTCTAAACTCAGGGGCCTATACAGCAGTTTGCACGAGTACGAAACCCCACAAACCCCAAGAAAACCTGTAAAGCCTCGTAGCATTAGATTGGAACCTCATATACCCAATAGAGTTCCTATAAATTCCATAAGACCCATAAATTACGATCTACCCCTGAGTTGAGTGTTGTCTGGAATCTTTTGTAACGCCAGGTGATCGAGGCCGTGGAGCTGGCAAAGGGCCGGAACCTTCCGTTTCTTGATTTGGAACAGGACACGCAGTAGTTTAGGTTTTAGGGTCTAGGGTTTAGGGAAACTAGGCAATAGGAAAACGGGACCCTTGCCAATAAACGGGCTAGTGGGCAATCTGAAGAAAGGACGGGTACATGGGGCCTAACAAGAAGAAGAGGCATGCTCGAGCCTTTCTAAGGCGGCATCAGGATCCTCTTGGTGAGACACGGCAAAACACAGCCTACAAGCCCAGTGAGCCCTAACAACCCTCAGTCTAGGTTTTAGTTATGAAGCTTAAAGGTTTAGGAGCGGCTTGTGACCGAAGCCGTCCAGAAATCCGTCTAAACCCAACCCCAAGCACTGCAAGCTCTTGACCCTAAACGCAGCGCCCTCCGACGACAAGTCTTCCAGGTACCTGAAGGAGCAGCGAGCCTAGCAGTTTTATATGGTGTAGGGTTGAGGTTTTCATACCCTCAGAGAGCACAACATGCGACTAGTGTTCGAACAAGCCTTAATTTTCAGACATTTTAATTGGATTTCCCCTAACCCTAAGAGTCCAAAGCACCCAATAATACGGTAATTGGGTTTAGGATAGTAGTTATGTAGGTTAGTATTTCGGAGAGTATATGATAATTAGGTACTTGGACCCTTGAGGTAATCGCCCTGAAACCTAAAAGCCCTGGTGAACCCCCTAAAGACCCCCAAATAAACCTTGAACCCCGCGTTACTCCGCAGCTCCCGCTGAAGGTTCGTCTGCGGATATCAACGCCGAGCGGACCCGCTGCTGTGCGAGCTGTTTCAGGGCTTTTTATTCGGGACGCAAAAAGCACACAAGCATAAGCATTTTATAGGGATATCCCTGCCTTATTAAGCTTCTGTATAATGGGGTTTATATGGGATATCCCTATCCTAATTCTTGCTTATGTGCCTTTTTGGGGCCCTATTTTAGGCTTTAGGGTTTACGAGGCTAGGGCTTCCTTCAAAAAGGTTCCTTAAAGGGCTCTACAGGGGTTCCGCAAGGCGCTGAGTCTAAGGGTGGCTTCAAAGGGGCTTTGAAGGGTTCTGCGAGGGGTTGAGTTTAGGGTTTAGACTGGTTTGGGGTTCGTGGTTCAGAGCTTCGAGGTTTCAGAGAGGGCTTCATAAGGTTTCTGTAAGGCTAATCGTGTTTTGTAAACTCGAACGTGGGAAGTTGGAACATGCATTAATCACGGATGATCGTTAGTGCAAGGGTTCACAAGGCATAAGGACATCAGGAGGTCTTGTTGTTGTAAGAGGTGTGTTCCGCCGTGGGTCCGCACGAGCGGTCTAGAGTGGAGTTGGACACAAGCTACTTGAAGGACGGCCGTCCCTTTGTAAAATCTGAAGGACTTGAGGCTTTGGGGCTAGCAGTGCTTGAGAGTTCCTCATTCCTTGGCAGGATCGCAACTTCCGAGCGCTGAAGCAGCAGCTGGATGTGGGGGCTGTCGGTACCTGCGCTGGAAAGGGGTAGGTCTGTTTGTTTCTTTGCTGCTTTGTGTCTGTCTCTGTCTGCGTATCTGTCTCCGTCGGTCTCCGTGCGTTGGAGTCGTTTGTTTCAGACAGTCCTATGCCGGAAGTGCATATCCGTCAACCCGGAGTCATGAATTCTCTCTGTGAGCCCGGCCGCTGACATGAACCTCCAATCCTGAGCCTCTGAACCACCAGCGCAATGTCAAAACACAGGCCAAAAGCCTTCTGTTTCCGGAAGCAGTTTGCGCACCAAACATGCCCCAAAGTCCTGCACCCTAATCTCTGCACGGTTAACCCAAGCCCAAAGCCTTTTTGTTCGATATTCTTCCTACTTTCAGCAGCATTGCGCGGTCTTTTTGGTCTACACATGCAAAATATACATTTGCACTCTCAACGCAAAGTTGGTCGAAACCAAATGAACGTGAATCTGATTGACGATGGGGGTGCTGCTTGCTTGATTAAGTGCTGCTGTTTGTTGTTCTGGCTGGATTCGGTGCTCCTGTAGGAGCATGTCTCAACCTGCTGCAAGCATTCATTTGCATGAACTAGCTGGTACTCTACACTCTAGAAGCTTTGAGGTGATGGTGCTTAGGCTTCAGGTGTCAGGATATGCGTTGTAAAGTCAGTCAGGAATCGGTTTCAAGTCGCGCAGGTACGATGAAGGTCGTGAAGACCTGCAGCCGCGACAACCCACTCCCACCGCTACCAGCCAGCACAGGTAAAAATTACGTGCTCAACTGGAAAACTTAAAGTTCTAAAAACGGCTACGACTACCCGAAGTTCTACTTCAAATCCCTGAAACCACCGAAACCTACTGTACACTTCCCATGCGCTAAATTGCCTTGCGGACTTCCTTGGTCGACCACCTCCCTCCCTGCCCGTCCCCAGAGCTGTGTGCGTGGATCATCACAGGGTTGAGAAAGCCGACTCCGCAGAATGTCCTTTGTAGGTGTTTTTTGTTCTGCACGGCCGCTTGGTTTTTAATCATAGGATCCTAACTGTTCCTGACCATACAAATCGTTACTTAGCCAAAACAGAAAGTTCGACTAGGTAGGGCTTTGGGACATTTTATATTTTCCCTTGTTGGGCTTAAGAGGATCTTATTTACTAATATTTTTCAAAAGCTTTAAAAGCCCCACCTAGTCGAAGGAGACTAGATGCACATCCTGAGACCTAAAGCATTAAATCGGGTTCGGGTTGACAGCGCTCAAGCAGTGGTTGTCTCTGTCATGACATTTATCAAGATCATGAAACTCGTCGTATTCGTGGTCATTGACATTGTTGATGTTGGCTCCATTAAGGTTTAGGAATGAGGTTTATGAAGGATGGTACCAAGGATCGAATACCTGCGAACGAGCGGTGGCATCTTCCACGACATGCTGTACCTCGGCTGCGGTTGTCGCACCTCCGTTCCCGGGTTTGTTATTTTTTTCAAAATGGTTTAGGATTTTGGGTTGTGGGTTTAGGGTTTAGGGTTTAGGGTTAAATCTTTCAATTTGGCAATGGAGTCATCAGTAGCGAAGTCTTACACAAACAATACGGCATCCTGTACACGAGTCGAGTTGACCGCCGGTTCTGCACAGCGTAACATGGGGGGTGCTGGCTGAACCGTCAGGACCCCTATACAGCCTGGACTCTGGACCCTTGAACTCGAAGCTCCTTTTAGCTGCGGGGTGTAATGTTGCTTCGATTCTAATAAAGATTTGAGGCTTTGTTTGAGGCTCCAAGTCTCCTGATACGAACCACCCCCACTTTAGGTGTGAGTATCCGAACAGAAGCGTCTGAGAAAGTGTCGGTGCTAGTGACATCCCCTTATCATTCCGAAATAGATATACACGCAAACACTTGAGGCCTAAACCTAAGTCGAAGTACAAAGGCGCCCTACTACGTGCCGACCCTGGGGTTTGGGTTTGGGCAGCCCAGAATCCCAACAAATCCCAACAACGAACACTCTCCGGTTACCACAGCGCCCTGAAAAAAACAAGTCCTACTGTACAATCTGGCCCTTGAAGACCCGAAGCCCAGGATTCACGACTTTGACATGCTAAACTTCTTGACCAACGGCGAGGAGACAGCACGCGCAACAGTGGGCCTTTCTAGCCAATCAATATATATATATATATATGCCTGATTTCAGAATCATCAGTAACACTATGTCTTAGGGTTCAGTGTTAGGATAGAGTTGAGTATACCCAACACCATACTCTGAGTATTCAGAACCCCTAGATTACTGAGGGTTAAGGGTTGGGGGGTCAAGTTCTGAGGAAGGAGGGCTTCTTAGGGTTTCGTGGTTTGATCAGGTTTCCTCTCAGGTTGAAGCAGCTCGCCGTTATAAAGCCTGAAAAGAGACGGCCACTTCTGACAACCTTTGCAAATGGCTGCCATTCATCAGCCGGAGCCGCTGGAGACTTGAAGCCCAGTGACAAAAATGCTCTTACGAAGATACATAATTACCTGAAATCAAATGTAGGTCCGCTGTAACTCAATCTGGGCCCCCTGGGTACTTGTATGATGGGGTATAATTGCTACTACCATGCAAAGTACAGAGCGGAGTTTACAGCGCTGTGACCTCCTGCGCAACGTAGGTAACCCGACTTCCGGGGCAGGCTGTCCGAGTAGCTCAAACGCCTAGGGAACTCCATATTGTGCTGACACACTAATTAGAGCTGAACCCAGCAGGTGGTGATTAAAAACATGTCTCCCTTGTATGGATGCTAAATGGTAGGGTCCTTCGGATAAGAACTCCTGGGACAAATCATTTCTTAAATTCCTAAGTTTGGTATAATACTATAAGGGTTCAAGTTTAAAAACGAGCCGTGTTGAATATGTAGTTTATAGTAGATAAGAGCAGTCGTGAAAGCCGCTTTACTGTGCAGTGTGATGCTGACCGACTTGAACTCTAGACACAAAAAGACTTAAACCCCAAGTCTTGCCGGGACCCCCCAAGTACTCTCTAATAGAGCCCTTATGGTCCTTAATAGAAGGTATTTGTGGTATAGTCGGTATAGTGGAAGGTAGTTGGGGGGGTCTAGGTAAGTAATCCTAAATTTCTCTAGATCTGCGAGAGTGCCAATCTCCTTGGCCATGAGTCCTGGCAAGGAGCCGGAGTCAGTCACGGCAATCGGGACCCCTGGCTGCATCTTACAGAAACCCTACTCCTTCAATCCCGCGCCAAACACCAAACCCCTACACTCCAAATCCAACCCCCACCTGGCCCCAGCCCGAAAAAAGGCAAGCACCAAAACAGCCCAACCACCCCGAATCCGAACACCCCAGGACCCGAACAGACGGGATGGTTTCAGCCTCTAGAGCATGGGTTCACACGAAGCAGGGCTGTTCAAGAAGCGCTGAGCGAGCAACCCTGAACCCCTGGACCCTAAACAAGTCGTTAAGGAGTTGAAATAGGATCGAGCCAATTTTTAGAAGCGCACTTGCCAGCCACCGCAAATGCCTCGGGCATGGCTAGAACCCCTCGACCCTGAACCCTAAACCCGCAGGCATTGCTACTACCCAGAAGTTCACCCTAACCCTAATTAAATCCCTAAGTCAACCCTAAACTTTCAGGCATTGCTACAACCCAGAAATTCAGAAAATGAATGACATCGACACCTGCGCGGTGATGTTCAAGCTCCTCAGTTCAACATCAGCCGCTTTCGTTCTTTTCTGAAAGCTCGACCTCTGGATCCAATAGCCCAAAAATTATACAGGGTTACGTATATACCGTTATACCCTGTCATCACGGGTCATGTCCCGCGAAGAGCAAACATGCAGCCTGAGCTAGGAGTGGAGGTTGCGTCGAACTAGAACAGAGGCAGGCGCGCAGAATGAACCCTGGATCCTCGAACTGTCGTCTTCCGAAGCATGATCCTGCTCCTGCGCAGGTTGCTCAAAATAGTCTGGAAACTAGAAATCTCTGTCCTTAGGGATACTGCTCCTCTGACGTTCCGGCATTTCGAACCCTAACTCCGCGAACCACTATCTTACGCTTCAATCTAGATACTGCCTCTGCACCCGAGCCTTTCGGCCCCTGATGTTCGGGAGTGCCATCAACAAAAAAGCTCACCTTGCCGTACATCCCAGACAGGTAGTAGGCAGTCTACTCTGTCTAAAAAGCTTCCGAAGGAACCTTCATTTGAAGCCTAAACACCAGCCCCGAAGCTCAAATCCTCTACACCTGCATCTTGATTCCAAAGCACTACACCTCAGGGCTTTGTGTCTCAGATCTTCTGCTTGTGAATGTAGGGCTCTATACCGACCCGAAGGCTGATACATAACTTATTATGAGGGAGACCCCTTAAAAGGGTACCCCTTCTTAACCCACTTCTGGATCACTTAAAAGGGACCTTATTGAGAGGGTCCATATTCCCAAGGGTCCTCCTAATCCTAACTCCCAACTGCAACCGCGGAGCAGGACCCTACACCTTGAACGCTCAACCCAATTGAAGCCTGAATGTTGGAAGCATACGGTCCTAAACCCTAAACCCTTAGAGGACCCTGAATGCTTAAACTCTCCCAGAGGCTGCAAACCCTATACACCCCTAAACCCTGTAAAACCTGAAACCCTCAATCTCAGAAACACTAACAGCCCTTTCTCGCGGCCACTGTTATATGGTTGGGACCGTAGTCATAAAGACATGGTAGCGAAAAAATACAATGGAGACAAAACGTGACCCCTATAAAACGTCCAGAAGCTCCCAACTAGGTACGAGAACGGTATGCTTGCCATGGTGGACACTAGCCGCGATGCAGCCTACGGCTACGATCAGCGAATCGAGGTGTTCGGAGAGAAGGGCATGCGACTCGGTCGAGGAAAGGGGTCCTGTAAGATTCGCTATTCCAAAAAAACGCTATAAGATGAATCATGGCCGTTGCCGTACCGAGTTTCGTGTAGGGCCTTTTGTAGCTACCACAAAAGTTTTGGCGTACATTTCCGGGCAGATGTACGGACTGCACAGGAACGAATATCAAGGTATTTGTAGGGCCGTCTTACGGCGTTTAGTTCAGGGATTTCCTCAGTTGAGGGTTCAGGGTTTAGAGGCTGTTACGATTATTCAGGGCTCTTGCTTGGGTTTGCTTAGAAAGGGTCCAAAAGATCGGTTTTGGGAGTTGGAAAACACAAGAATGAAAAAGCAAAAAAGCTTAAGCAAACAATAGGTTTTGAGATCGGTATCTTTGTCCAAANGGTTTGCTTAGAAAGGGTCCAAAAGATCGGTTTTGGGAGTTGGAAAACACAAGAATGAAAAAGCAAAAAAGCTTAAGCAAACAATAGGTTTTGAGATCGGTATCTTTGTCCAAAACAACCGGAAGAAAAGATTTGTTTCAAAGCACAGGGTGTCAAAACATTTTCGGCAGCATGGACATACTGTCATACAAAACATGGTCTTCTTTTTGCGAGATGCCAAATGCATGAAGCTTTTTTGCNATTGACTTGCATTTGTGTGTGTGTGCATTCAAATATCACAAAGACAAACATGTACTATATACATGGTAATCTAGCAATGGATATGCAATGTTTATCATTATATTATATATATATATACACATACATACCGTACATACCATATTATATATGCATACAGTATGATATCTGCATAAACATATATATATATATACATTGAAGTTGTACAGCTGGCATCCTCAAATTCCAGCCGAACCGCAACCCCAAGTCTAAACCTTTGCAGCACCGAGGGGTTGTAAAGATTAAATCCAAACGTGGAAGCCTAGGCTAGG
>BGNK01003849.1:0-23857 GCA_003297005.1 Symbiodinium sp. clade A Y106
TGACGCAAGTGCCGGTGCCACGCAGGGGAACGTGGATGCAGACCTATGGCTCAGTAAAGCTGGCGCGCTACGTGCGCGTGGGGCATCAGCTATCCTCGCTTCGAGGTGTTCTGAGCCCTTAAAATAGTATTGGTAATTATTTAGGCTCCTATAGATTTAGGCTCCTATAGTAGCAATCTTAAAACCCCAAAAGCTGGACCCTGCAGCAAAGCCGGGCCTTTTGCAAGAGTTGCTGCATGGAGGGGCGCTTCAGCTCGGCTCGAAGGGCTGTGTACCTTGGCAGAGGTGTCCAGGTTGAGAGGCCACTTCCTTGAGTTTAGGGCTGGAGGGTTTGATAGTTTTGCGGCGTAGGGTGTCACGTTTTGGCTGTGTTTGCAACGTCTTGGTTTAAGTTCTATGGCTCTGGCGCCAGGAGTTGTCCTTTCCGTACTGTTGTCCTTCCATGGCTGTTTTGGGGTCTTGGGCCTCTAACCCTGAACTCCTCCACTTCAATTCCCTACAGCCGAATCCTGCAGTTTGCCCGAAGCCCGGAGCTAGGAACCCAGATCTGAAACCGACGGCGACAGGACGAGCACGAGGACGAGGACGAGGACGACGACAACTAGGACTACGACTACGGCTACTACTACTACTACTACTACTACTACTACTTGCCACCACCACTGCAACTGCGCCTGCCACTGCCACCGCCACTGCTGCTGTAGCAATACTGCTGCTGCTCCTGCTAGGTCGTCTACGACGACCGCGAGTACTGCTGCTGCCAGCACTAGTGACTAGTAATCCTGCTGCGGCTGCAATGCAAAGACTGCATGGTCGATACACTAGTGCCCGGCACTAGTGCTACAACGAAATGCTTGGTCCAAACATTTCTGCTGCCCAGATTCTGTTCCAGGTGTGTGTTTATGTTTACCATTAACCGCAAAACAACCACTGTTCCTTATAACTGCAGATGTCACGTTCGAGACACACTACATTTCCCTACAGTTCTGCGGAACTGCCAGTGCAGTCACTGAAGCCCCCCATAAATTTACTACAGCCCTATCACGACCAACAACCTAACCTAACTCTTAAGCTCTGAACTTCGCCCGGGACCTTAAATTCGAAACTCTCAAACATTTATCACACTAAACCATCCTAAGCCCCAGAACCCCCCCAACAAAAAAACAATTGCTTCCAAAGCCCTACACCCTAAACTCGAAAGCCCTGGTCGCCATCCTTCATCCGAACTCTCAAATCGCTCCGAAGCTCTTCATCACTCTACAGCTAGCACCTAACCTCCAAGCCACAACCCCCAAAGTCTACACTCGAACTCTATACCTCATATGGGTAGTTGTCAAAATTACGGTCCCTTTTTGCATACCTTAAAAATTAGGTGCCGTAGTATATTGAGGACCTAAAAGGGGACCGTAACTTTGACAACCATCCTAAACCCCGAAACCCCGAAACCCTAAACCCTAAACCCTAAACCCACCTTCAGCCGAACTGGCCAAGCTTCCAGGACTCTCCGAGGCGCGGCTCCCATTCATCTCGCAGTTCCTCCAGTCTGTATTTCAGGGGCCCGTAGGATTTAGGGCTTGAGGGCTTTGGGGTGTTGAGGTCTAGGCAATTTAGGGTTTATAACTATAGGGCTTTAGGGTGTTAGGGTTTTAGTGTTTAGGGCCGTTTAGGGTTTAGGGATTCATGGTTAGGCTTGTATTGAAACTCCTTTTCTTCAGGGCAATCTCTCGCGCAAGTCCCCATGATTAGGGTTGAGGGTTTAGGCTTCAGGGTTTGGGGAGGGTTTAGGGTTTAGGGCTTTGGCCTCACGGATTGGAGGGGGGGGACAGGCTCGACAAGAGTGATGCGCTTTTCTGGGGATCCCAGCAGGGGCCCCTAAGGCAGCCATACGAAGTCTTGCTAGTGATTCGGCCAGTTCAGATGCAAGGGGGTTTAGGCTTAGACCGGCGATCTAGTTGGGAGTTTCCGAAAATAGGGGATCCTAATATAGTACCCTAAATAGTAGGATCCTTATTGTAAGGACCCCAAAATAAGGTACCCCTAATTTTCGGAAACTCCCAGTTGGGATCTGGTGTTTTGCAGGATTCAAGGATAACATGGGCCAATGCCGAGC
Source organism: Symbiodinium sp. clade A Y106 (assembly GCA_003297005.1). NCBI lineage: Eukaryota > Dinophyceae > Suessiales > Symbiodiniaceae > Symbiodinium > Symbiodinium sp. clade A. The sequence continues at coordinate 2,111 of BGNK01003849.1, forward strand.
ATAAATTCTTCGAGTGTCTGAAGGGCTGCGGGCATGCAGCGGGAATCGTCGACGACGAAACCTGAACCCGCCGAAGATCCCAAACCCTCCAGACCTCAAAGCCTAAGCACATCCTAAACCCAATCCTTCAAGCCTTGACCCTATGCCCCCAATGCACAAATGCTGAACTCCTCCGCACGAAACCACCAATGACCAAGGGCCTCTCCATGACTGAGCACTACAGATAAACCCTAAACCCTAAACCCCTCAACCCCAAACCCCCCAAACCCTAAATCCAAGACAACGAAGTATCTGAAGAGGATCCTTCACAGCTTTACACCCAACCCCCTCTACCCTAAAACCTAAACCCAAACCCCTAAATACTGAAACCCTGAAACCCTGAACTCTTTAAAACGTAAACCCCTGAACCCCTAAACCCTCATACCCTAAACCCCTAAACATGCTGGACTCTTCCGTCTCTCTGCAGCCTCGTCTTCTGGGGAGGGGCCCTGGCCTGGCACTGTAATATTGGGGCCTTCCTACTTAGAGTAGGATCCCTTTAAAGGGCTCCTACACTTAGAAGCCCTGTAGATGGATCCTACACTAAGAAGGAAGGCCTAAAGAAGGGCCTATGTACAGGGACCTGAATGCTTAGAATAGAATTTCTGTTCCAAGGGCTCCTGGCTTTTGAGGTTCAGGACGTAGCGTTGGGGGTTGTGCGCCGGTGTTTAGGGGCCAAAGGTACTAGCCTACTCAACAGCCTAACTCTGTAAGTAAAATGTTCAACAGAGCTTGGGGGTCGTATTGTAGGGTTCACTGGTCATTATGAGCCACGAAGCCGTAAATCCAAATCCTTAAACCATCAAGCTATACATACTCAACAGCAGCTGTCTTAAGATCTGCAACAGTATACTACATCATGAAGCCCCAGACCCTAAAATACCTAAAACACCCCTTCAACTCCAAATGCATGAATGCTCTACGTCTCAACCGCTAGACCTTGAAACCCTAAAGCCCGAAAAACCTCAAACAGCAAAGCTTTCAGGCCGAAACAGACACTATACCTTCGAAGCCGGAGTTCTTAAGGCCCTATGCAGACCCTTACAGGTTTAGGGTTCAGGGCTCTCAACCCTACACCCTAAAAGGGCCCCAACAATTCACATAAGCAAAATAAGGATAGGGATATCCCATATAAACCCCTTATAATGAAGCCCAATAAGGTAGGGACATCCCTATAAAATGCTTATGCTTATGACTATGTCCTTTTTGGGTCCCTAACCTAAGGCCAGAGGGACCTGAATTGGAGAGCGGCGTGGCGGGTTTTCTAAATGCGGCGAAGAGGGTGGACTGCCTGGGCTAAGACAGCGGTTCCGTTCAGGGTTCTGCGTATAGTGATACCATACTTATACAACTATGATTGTTTTACCTATATTGTCATTATTATTCGTGTTATCATGATGATTACTATTCTCACTATTTTGCAATCTTAGCGGTTGAGCAGGATTGTGGGTTGAGAGGTCCGGTTTTGGGGAAAGAGCTTCAGAAGAGCTTCGGAATTAAAGTGCTTAAGTTGTCTGAGTTGGTGCCCCAGTCATGGGGCTGAGGGTCAAGGGATTCATTTCGAACCAGGTCCAGTCCGGTCTCTATAGAATGGGGTCTCCATATTCTGGATTCCGTTATAGGTTTGCGGGTTTAGGGCTTAGGGATAAGGGTTAGGATTTGGGTTGCTTGACGGTCCTGCTTGCAGTACGAGGTAGCAGAGGCACAAGAAGGAATCTCAAGCTAGAGTCACAAGGGATGTCCAGAATGGATGGGGAATGGGGAACCTTCATATTCGGGTTCCAGTAGTTGAGATTGCTTTTTCCTGAAAATGTAGTACCCCCTGTGCAGCCTAGTCTTAGCCTTGGTCAAATCATCTCCCAATTTCCGCCCTCACCTCTGAAGCAATGCCTATTGTTCCGACTCCTTAAGCATAACGCAAACTCCCCATGAATGCTGCCTCATATTGGGTGCTGATATAAGACTTATAGGAGCATCATGTGGACGCTAGTATCTCAGGTCTGCAGTGACTCAGGTTTCTGTACAACTGCAGACTGTGCTTCCCAGCTGCTTCTTGCCAGCAGCAGGTGAAGGCTTGATGGCGCCTGGCAACAACTGTGGCTTTGAGGGCTCGGGCTCGGTTTAGGGTTTAGGGCTCTTGTAAGTATAGTGTTGCAGAAGAAATAACTCTGCGGCTGACAATGGCAGTAAAATAAGATTCGTCCTGAGTATCTATATAAACAGTGTTAAGTCCTGGACGCAAAATGGCCAATGGCGAAGATTACCTAGGCAACCCGGCAGGTAGTCATCACTGGCAGTATCAGCTTAGATAGCAAGCGCAGTCATGTCTCGAGTACGAGCAGCACCAGCACCATCCCACGACGACGACTCCTGCTCGCTGCTGCCTGCACTACCACTACTAGCACCACAACTATGACTATCATTACTATTACTGCTAGTATTATTTTTACTACTACTACTACTACTACTACTGCTACTACTACTACTGCTACTACTACACTCCTACTGCTACTACTGAGTTACTAAAAATGGTACCGATACTACGAATACGACGGCTACGACTACGACTACGGCCACGACGACCGGCGGTGACGACGACGATCACGACTACGACTACGACTGCAACTACTGCTGCCGCTGCAGCTGCCACTGCCACTACCACTACACTACCCCTGCAACGACGACTACTACGACTACGACTACGGCGACGACTAAAACAGACAACGACGACGACTAGTACTACTGCTGCTGCTGCACGTGCTCCTGCTCCTCCACCCCACACAGAAACCCCAAACCCTGCACTCGGAACCTAGCCCTAAGCCCTAAACCGTGGCACCCCGGGGGTGAGCAGGGATTGCCTCCCTCCACACGCTGGCGCTTGGCCGGAGCTTTCTCGAGGTTGATCACATCCATGGCGTCCGTAGGCGCTGAACCCTGAAAACCCCTGGAAAACAGCACATGACTAAATAATGGCTAGTCCGTCGTAGTGCCTGTGTAAGTATAATATGGTATACACAAGACTCTTTTGGGTATATTGCAGCAATGCGGTAGCAGTGAGATAGAGTAACGAATTCGTGAAGCTTGTTAGAGCTTGCTGAAGGATCTGCATGTCTTGCAGGTCCCACTTCCTTCTCGTATGACGCTTTTTGGCCTCTGCTTGAGCAAAGTGTTCGGCACTGGCCTGGCATTAATTGGAACAGGGGTTGGGGAAAAAACTATAATATGTTTGTGTAGGGACTTTAAGAGGATACTTTACCAATTATTCAGACCCCGATCTTGGTCGGGCGCAATAGCAGATTGGTGCATTGCTGTGTGTGGCGACGGGGATGCTGAAAACCCTTCTGTGACATTGGTGCCTTGGCAAGAATAATGAGTGATATGGGGGCCTTCATGACTAGAATCATAGCCTATAGCACATCATCTGTAAACCCTAAACCCTAGATAGATTCTATGGGCTTCGCGAGTGTCACTTTCCAACTCCCTGGGGCAACGACTTGCTTCAATGGTGATACGAAGTTTGCCTGGCTTGCATGATTTTGCTTGCGCCCAAAGTAGGTAGTATTTATAGACTTTAGACCCCAAAGTAGGTGCTATTTGTATACTTGGAGTCTTAGGGTTATTATCGAGTCTTGGAAAGCCACTGAGCTACCCCCAAAACCCCAAAGCCCCTAAATCCCTAATGTAGGGGCCTTAATAATTTTAATAGGGTTTTTGGGGATACTATGCTATAGTTTTACGAAGGATCCACCAAAACCCTATTACATGTTAGAGTCGAGGAGTCCAGGGTTAACGGCGGCCGGTCCTCGACTACTTGTGGCGTCTCTTGTAGGTACAGGTCCATGTACAAATCGAGATCGCAGGCCTCAGTTGAGACGTTTGGAGGTTTAAGGGTCTCGGGATAGCGGTGTTTCGGACTTTAACGGTTTAGGGTACCACTTTCGGTGATTTGGCTTGGCGACCTGAACAGAACTTGATTGAAAGCATTATCTTATGGCATATGGCTCACTCTACTGTCAAAGCCCTTGGTCACCCCAAACCGAGAGCCCCAAATCAGGACCGCCATGGCCAAGAGTCCAAATAACGGTCCAGAAATCGCTCTGCATCGCCATCAAGTGGCTCCTGCTTGGAGGCCCTTTTGACTTAGTAAGTCTACTTAGTATCCCCTAGAAACCATATTATAATCCCCCATAACCCACCTTACTAACCCTACTTACTAAGTCAAAAGGGCCTCCAAAAGTGTGGCTCATGGCAGGGGACGTGAGGTTGCGGGCCCCTGTTTGGCAATGTTCATGCCCGCATTGTGGTTCCTGATCATTCTGAAACCCTCATGTGGGATTCGTACATAGATGGACTGCCGGAGATGTCATGCAGTTTTTGTTTGAGTGCTTAAACCTCGGCAAGGCATTTGCTATCATATACTGCCTGGAAATGGCTCTGACAACAGCTACTAGTAAGTCATGCAATGACAACTACACTGATTCTTGCAATGACTGTTGCAATGCTTCGCACCATGACACACGTGAAATTGCATTGTCTGGTTAAGGACCGAAGCTTTTCCTATTACTGCTATCGTCAAGCTTACCAGTGCTCTTATGGCTATTCTTATGATCATGGTTATAATCATCAGCAGTCTCAGTAGTATTAGCAATATTGCCATTAATATTCCTATTGTCTTCATTGCTAGGAATGTGGGCGCAGGGCCAGTTTCGAGGGTGCTTCGTTCAGGACCTTGCTCGATACACCCGGGCAGGGTCCATGTTCGCATCGAGTCTGAAAGGCCATGGGTGGTTGCATGCCTCTGAAGGTGAAAACTTTGTGTCCTCGCAGGGTAGATCGGCTTGCAGAGGTAGGTCAGGAAAGTTCCTGCCAAGGCAGAGGATGCCAAGACCTTCGAAAGGCTTGGCATCAACATTTCTGGCAGGATATCGCCACAAGGACACACTCACACATGCTGTATCTCTCACTCAGAAATGCAGACATGATACATGCATGGATGGATGGATGGATGGATGGATAGATGGATGGATGACATGTATTATGCTACGTGTATTTGTATATGTTTATGTATATATATATATATGCTCACAGTCACATTCTTATCCGGCTCATCGACGCAAGCGCGCTCCGCTGCTTGGCAGNCCCCAAGACCTACTGCGAGGTGCTTCGGCTAGCAATGGGTAGAACATGTAAGGACTTTAGATAACTATTCTATATGGTTAAATACAATCATACATAAGCAATGATAACATATATCGTGCATAATTAATAGCTGAATACACTGTAATGACCACGGGCACGACGTCGCGACATCGCCGTTGGCGGATTTGGGCAAGCTTCAATGTCTGCACTTCTGTAATAGGATACTGCCTGAATGTTCCGGATATTCATAATTCTGTTCATACAATGACGATAGGCATAACCCAAAGACGGGACCAAGACAGAACGATGTCTGCATCCTACGTAAGATCGCTAAACGTGCCGGATATTGTTTGTGTTTATCTTTGTTTATTTCTAATTCTGTTCATATAATCAGAGGCAGAACCCAAAGACGGTACCAAGACAGAACGATGTGTGCATCCTACCTGAGATCGTAATGAGGGTTACANTTTGTTTATTTCTAATTCTGTTCATATAATCAGAGGCAGAACCCAAAGACGGTACCAAGACAGAACGATGTGTGCATCCTACCTGAGATCGTAATGAGGGTTACATGTGCACACCTTTTATTTTGTGTGCAGCTTTTAAGTTGCTCGTGCGCCAATGTTTATAATAGCTAATACAAATACGAATACTAAGACTAATACTAATATTCCTGCGAATAAAGATGTTCATGTTTATATTAAGCCCAATGTTGATACTAGCATTAAGAAATACTAATACCAATTACTTGTATTAATATGAATATTAGTACTCTTACGAATAGTAATACTCATAGTAACGTTAAAACTAATATTAATACTAGTACGAATACTAACATTAATAGCAACACTGATACGAATGTGAATACTAATGTTCCTACGAATACTAATCATCATATTCATAGAATACTAATGTTCAGCTACGAATATTAAAAACCTATTCATATTGATAGTAATACTAGTACTAATGCCAATATACACACAAATGCTAATATTAACACTAGTATTGATATGAAAATAAGTAAGAGTGTTCCTCCGGATATTAATGCTCATATTCTTACTAATTATTCTCAGTATATATATCATTAGTAAAAAATATCTGCACTCATATGAATACTAGTATTACCACTTGATACTCTAGCCAATACCATTATGCATAGTACTAACTCCAATACTGGTACTGGTACCAATTGTATTGCTCGTACGAATACTACTAATCACCTTCAAATCAAATCAAAAAAGCACACCCATCAACATACCAAAGAATCTGTATTTTCACATACCAATGTACCAACATCAACATACCATCAGACTAATATACTCATGTACTAAGATTCCAATTTGCCCATAGACCTACTAATATGATACTATACACGGGTTAATACTCATACTAAGTATAAAACAAAGGCTAAGACCAAGACCAATACGAATACTAACTCTAACATTAACACTGAACATAAACACTATCATTAGTACACATATTATAAAGACTTATATTAAGACTAATAATAACACTGACAAGGACATTGGCCTTGACATCGACACTGACACCAACACTAGCACTAACAGTAACACTAACCAACACGAACAATATAATATTAAGACTACTACACGTGTTGATGCGACTAATATTAATACTAACACAAAACAAATACTAATACTAACACACATGCCTCTACTGCTCCAAAAGAAGTAATACTAAGATTAAAACTACCAATGTTAGCTCTTTTACTAAGACTGAGATTAAGAATAAGACTAAGATTAAGGCAAAAACTAAGACTAAGACTGGTAAATACAATTACGTGCTGCGTGCTGTATTGGCTCTAAGGCTCAGAGAACGAAAAATCCAAAACCCTTCTGAGGGGCCCGAAACTGTTGGATTTTTTGGTTTTCCTAGGTTTGTTTTGTTTTCCAACAGAAATCCAAAAAAGCACATGGTGTTTTTTGGTTTTCCAACAGAAATCCCAAAAAGCACAGGGTTTTTTTCACCAGAGACCGAACAAGAAAACCAAAAAAACCCTGTGTTTTTTGGTTTTCCACCTAAAATCAAAAAAAGCATGTGATTTTTTGGATTTCTGTTCGAAAACCAAAAAACCCTAGGAAAACCAAAAAATCCAAAAGTTTCGGGCCCCGCAGAATGGTTTTGGATTTTTGGATTTTTGTTTTTTTTGGCTTCCCCCGTCGTAACGTGTGATCTCTTGAACTGTTTCTTGCTTGTGGGTACAGGCATATTAATTTAAAGCGGATATGAGTAGGCACGACGTTGTAAAGAGACATGACTTCAGATCAGCCATGAAAAGTAAGGAGAAGTTATCATCCATGAAAAGTGTGCGTTTTGACGGTATTTACACTGGANTGTAAAGAGACATGACTTCAGATCAGCCATGAAAAGTAAGGAGAAGTTATCATCCATGAAAAGTGTGCGTTTTGACGGTATTTACACTGGAAAAGAGGCCGAGGTAGGTCATGGGGGGGGGTGTGTCCATATATATATATATGTATGTTATGCAATGAGACACATACCCGTTTGGTGCAATGTGATACATCTTGGTACAGTAGCACAGAGCAATACACGAACGACGGTGCACATACACAAGCACGTTGGTCCGTAACTTAACCCCTACGCTGTGACTAAAACCTACGAACCCCAAACTAAACCCTAAACTTAATCCTTAAGCCCTATAAATCAAAATCCTAAACCTTATAAACCCTCAACCGTAAACTTAATTCCTAAGCCCTAAAACCTATAAACCCTAAACCTGGGCTTGCAGACAAAGAACGGAAGGTCGTCTAAGAACTCCAAACTGGGCATCTGATCGAAGAACGTTCGCCTGCAGGATCTAGGGCTTCATAGGGCTTGGGGTTTTGGGGGGTTGGGGTTTAGGGCTTATAGTCCTTATAGGGCTTAGGGCTTGTAGTCTTGTAGTCCTTATAGGGTTTAGGGCTTTCGGGTTGAGGGCCAGGAGTTTCGTTTCGCGCCCCCTGCTTTGATGGTGCTTTTGTCGCTAATAGCTCTGCCAGCAGAAGCAGCAAAAACCTTGCCGCCCAACATAGAACTTCTATTACTTGCTGGCTTGAGGGTTTAGGGTATGGGGTTGAAGGACTTAGGTTTAGGGCTAAAAGGGTTTATGAGCCGTTTGTGGGTTGATAGGCTTCCAGACTTACAGGGTTTATCGGGATTAAGGTTTGGCGATTTACGGATTACAACAAAACGGTATTTCTTTGTGGTGTTTTAAATTTAAAGGGCGAATATGTCTTTTGTGAGTTTGTCAGAGTTGCAGTCGCAGTACAGGAGGCCTAGTGAGTAGAATAGGATGTTTGTGATGGGGTATATTACATTCCAGTATAACTTTACAGCGGCTATAAGAGATATTAACAGCTTGGGGCATGGGGTCCAGGGTGATGGGTTTCGGGTTTAAGGTTGTGGGTTTAGGGTTTGGGGTTCTGAAACCTAGATCCTTATGTTTTGGGGTGCTCAGAGTAAGCATGCTGTTTATAGGGCCCGAAAAAAGCACATAAGCAAAAATAAGGATAGGGATATCCCATATAAACACCCTTATAATGAAGCCCATTAAGGTAGGGATATCCCCATAAATTGCTTATGCTTATGTGCTTTTTGGGTCCCAAAGTTTATCGCACCTTCCAGCAAGCCGAAATCATGTTACGCAGCAAGCCTCGACCATCCCTGAACCCTACTGTAGGAAGCTGGTTAAGAAACCCTGAGCCCCTAACCCCCAAAATGGTAGGATTCATATAAGGAACCCTAATAAAGGCCCAAGGGATCAGAAACCAGGTTCCTACATTACACCCTCGGAGGAATCTTGGGCTCCAGTAGGCCATGGCTTGGGCTCTAGATCTTTAGGTTGAAGGGTGTCGCAGCTTGCGGATCAGGGTCCAATGTAGGGAACTCAATACTTTCAATAGGATGCTGGTATATTAGACTGCATAGTTATGTTCAGAAGCCCGTTGCGAGTTCTTCTTCATCAAGCGTCTAAATAGGATGTAGGCCTTTCTACTTTGTGTCTGGGTCCCGGTCGGGGACGATTTTGCAGTTGCTGCAGGGTTCAACCGTCGGCATTCGACCTTCAGGCGTCATAGGGGAGTATTCCAGAAAGCCTCCGCATTCTCCGCGTCTAGGTTTCTGTGTCCATTAGGGCCACGGCCTAAGGACACGAAGCCCTTCTGCGGGATGTCCTGTCCTTCACAGTGAGTTTGTTTTGAGAGTCTCCAAAGACGTGGTCGCAACAGCATTCCACTTGCTGATGCGGGAAACCTAGCACACGTGCTCTTTATACCCGAGTGCTGTGTCCAGAATCCCAAACCCTAAAGAAAGCTTGGGGTTTATACTCTAATTAAAGCCCAAGCCAGCTTTAAGCCCCCAAAGCCATAAACCAGCTTTAAAACAAGAAAAACCCAAGCCAGCGCTAAACCGTTCAAACCGAAAAACCCTAAATCAGCTTTAAACCGTAAGCACCCTAAATTGTTCAACCCTGAAACACCTTAAACCACACGCTGTTAACCCTGAACCCCGGCCCGGAAAGCCTGGAGAAGCCCGGCAGAAAGGTGACCGGATTCCCCCGGATGGTGAGGTCTCGAAGCGCATAGCACTTCGTCAACCTGGCTTGTAAGGCTTTTGGGCCATGGAAGATTTACCTCGCTTTCTTACGAGCCGCGTTTAAGGCTTAGTGTTAGGGCTTGGGGGCTGGATTTAGGATTTAAGGGTTTAGGCTTGAGGGGCTTTGTCCTTCTGCCGCCAGAAGAGCAAGGTTTTATCGGATCCAGGTACCCTAAGGCTCCATGTACCCATATAGTAGATACTTGGGCCTTAAAGTACCTATATAGGGACCCCTTTAAGGCCTAAGTACCTACTATAAAGGTACAAGGAGCCTTTGGGGTAGGGTTTGTGGCGCGCAACTGCCAGGCCACAGCTCCATGTACGATGCAGATTCAATGAGGTCCACGGGTGAGAGTTTCCGAGAATTAGGGGTACCATGGGTTCCTTAAAGGGATCTATAAGGGTTCTATAGAGGGTTTAGGGTTTAGGGTTTCCGAAAATTAGGGTTACCTTGTTTTTGGGGTCCTTATGATAAGGATCCTACCATTCAGGTTACTAGATTAGGGTCCCCTATTTTCGGAAACCCCCCATTTTACATCAACTCCCAAATGAGCCACCTGAGAATCCCCAAAAACACAACGCAGAACCAGAATCTCGAATTACCGACCATTGACCCTGAACCCCAAGCCCCAGAAGCCCCGGTTCCTGCGCTCTGAACCCACCTACTCCCCGCCAGCCCACCCTGATCCCGAAACGCATACCACTTGAAGCCCTAAATTTCCAAAAAGCCCTAAGCAACCCCCAAAGCTATGAAGCGCTCGAAACCCGTTCGGGCTTAGGGTAAAGCCCTACCCATCTTTGGCAGACGTCTGGGAGGGTAGCTCGGCTAAGTCGTCGGGATCTTCGACAGCGTTGCCCTCGAGGTCCAAAACCTCCAGCAAGTTTTAGAGGTCCAACGTTTAGGGAGCTAACCTAACCGCTTTGGGGCTTCAAGCTGCTGGATGATACAAACAGGATCACAAACATTTCGTGCCTTTGACAAATCCGACCTCTCTCTTCGAATTTATCATTGGCCGCGAATTTTATCACCCTCCTTGACGTCATATAGGGGCCTTAGCAATTAAATAGGGTTTTGGGGCCCATTATACTTTAATTATAATAAGGAGCCCCCAAAATAGTATTGGTACTTATTTGGCACCTACAGTGACGCTACCGCCTGCAGGTGGTCCAGCCATTTCGGCAATGCAACATCCACAACGTCATTGAAGGGCAGGTACAGCTCCCGCAGCCCCTGTCCGGCAGTGCCAAAGTGTTTGAACTGATGCCCCAGCTGAATCACAACATGCTTATCGGAACAATTCAGGGTGTAGGGTTTATAGGTGTCATCAAAGACGACTAGCACAACAATCGAACACGGCACAATGCAGAAGTCCAATGGGCAGGCTGCCCGGTGAGGCCTCCAGAAGTGTGAGGCCATCAAGATCTTGCAAGCCGCATCGTCCAAGCCAAAGCACCTACTCGGATAGGCCCTAAACCCTAAAGCCCTACAACCCTGACAGCTTATACTACTCTAAAACTCGAAGCCCGAAAACCCTAAAACCCTGAACCCCAACCCCAAACCCTAAACGCCAAAAGCCGAAACCCTAAAACCTTATAAAGCCTACTCGGAGTGCCCGGGTAAGGAACTGTAACAGTTCTTCTCGCCAAACTCTGAACCCCAAAATGGCCCACCCGCGCAACTGGACGATGCAGCATCGACCCGTCTGGGGAGGTTGCGATCTATGCCGAAAGCAACCTGAGCCCAAAACCTGATGCCAGCATTATTAGGCTTGAGGGTTTAGGGTTTATTAGGGTTTATCAGGGTTTAGGGTTTATTAGGGTTTAGGGCTTAGGGGAGTCTGGGTATTGATGTTTAGTGTCAGTAGTCAGCCTGTGCCAACATTCGCAACTTAAGCAATCGATGCCCAGCATCACAGGACCCTTGCTCTGCAGGGACTGCTATAGGTCTGCTTCTGCCGTATTGCTGGCTTACGCATGCCTCGAGTTCCATTCAAACAGAACCAATGATGTACATGCGTACATACTTATACACCATATGTGCATGCATCTTCTGTAGGTACATGCACACACCTAGAGTGCTTTTGCATGTGAACTCCTACAAACACCAACTTTCGAAAACTCCTACACCCTAAACCCCTACACCCGAAACCCTACTCCTACAAGTGAGCACCTGCAGCTTGGCCAGGCGCGAGCCCAACTCTCGAACCTGCAGATTCTGGGAGCCTGAAAATTAAAGCAACCGTAGGGTTCAGTTTTTCGGGTCAGAACCCTTAACCCGGTATCATAAACCCTAAACCCCAACAAGTTCAGGTTTAGGGGATCATTGTTTGGGATGTCTTAGGGCTTCGAGACTATGAGCTCAGCACGCATCTGGGTTTAGGGTGAAGGGGTGTGGGTGTTCATGTTTTAAAGTGAGGGCTGTGAGGCATTTAAGGATTCTTGCTGCCCCCATCATCTATGGCTGGACCCACAACGGCTCCGAGCTTGACAAGCGAACTTCGGAAACTTCGCAGACATGTCTTGAAGCATGCCACGACAATCGCAAACATGTGCATGCTTTGCTAAAACCCTGAAGACAACTACAACCCCAACAAAGTTAACATAGGGGCCTCAATGATAAGAAGAGGGTCGGGAGTATGATATACTCTTGGTTCAGTATAATGATGTATTCGCAAGTGTTCAGGCCACGGTATTGCATGGTTTCGTTGAGGCCGGGGCACACAGGATGCTCGACCTCAGTCTTACTCACAGGGCTTTCAGGTTTCGTGGGTCGTTGGAACCCGAGAAGGAAAAGACCGCGTGATCATATCTCTCCTCTCTCTCTGTCTCTCTCTCTCTGTCTCTCTCTCTCTCTCTGTCTCTCTCTCTCTCTCTGTCTCTCTCTCTCTCTCTCGCTCTCTCTCTCCCTCTCTCTATCTCTATCACTATCTCTCGCTATCTCTCTCTATCTCGCTGCATATACCCACGAATCACTACAAACTTTCGTCCTAAAGTGCGCTGAGATTCCCACTCGGAGAGGCGCAATCGTTTCAGGTTGGGAAAACCTCGGCTCGTGGGAGATGGCAGTTTCCGAAAATTATAGGTCCCTTATTTTGGGGGACCTTATAATAAGGGTCCTACTATTTAGGGCACTATATTAGGGTCCCCTGTTCTCGGAAACTCCCAGGTAGCATCCGGCTGCTTCTGTCGCCTGCTTGGGTTTTACGATGCTGTTTAGGTCGAAGTCTTTGGTGTCAGGGACCACCAACGACAAGGAGTCAAAATGTTAATGCAATGTAGGGGCCTTGATAATTAGAATAGGGATTTGGGGAATATTCTACTATACAAATAATAAGGAACTCCCGAAATAGTGTAGGTAAATATTTAGGCCCCTATAGTAGCTCCCAACGGTGGACTTCATCACTCATAACCCTAAACTTCACAAACCTAAACTCTAAACCTCTGAAGCCTAAACCCTACACCCTAAAGCCCTAAACCTATAAATTAAAGTCAACCCTAAACTCTCATTCTCTGAAGCCTAAACCCTAAACCCTAAAGCCCTAAACCTATAAATTGAAGTCAACCCTAAACTCTAAACCTCTGAAGCCTAAACCCTAAACCCTAAAGCCCTAAACCTATAAATGGAAGTCAACCCTAAACTCTAAACCTCTGAAGCCTAAACCCTAAACCCTAAAGCCCTAAACCTATAAATTGAAGCCAACCCTAAACTCTAAACCTCTGAAGCCTAAACCCTAAACCCTAAAGCCCTAAACCTATAAATTGAAGTCAACCCTAAACTCTAAACCTCTGAAGCCTAAACCCTAAACCCTAAAGCCCTAAACCTATAAATTGAAGTCAACCCTAAACTCTAAACCCTAAAGCCCTAAACCTATAAATTGAAGCCAACCCTAAACTCTAAACCTCTGAAGCCTAAACCCTAAACCCTAAAGGCCTAAACCTATAAATTGAAGTCAACCCTAAACTCTAAAGCTCCGAAGCCTAAACCCTAAACCCTAAAGTCCTGAACCCATGGGAAGTCAACCCTAAACTCTAAACCTCTGAAGCCTAAACCCTAAACCCTGAAGCCCTAAACCCATAAATTGAAGTCAGCCCTAAACTCTAAACCTCTGAAGCCTAAACCCTAAACCCTAGAGCCCTAAACCTCTAAATTGAAGTCCCCAAGGTTCGCACATTGCCCAAGTAGTTCCAGGCTTTGCCTCAGCCATCGCCCCGCTTTCGGCAAGCTGCCACTACTTGAGGAAACGGGCTTGCTTGGGGTTTTTGGGTTTAGGGTTTGGGGGTTTAGGGTTTACTTCGGCTATATAAGCATAAACATGAATATACTGCTAATAGGTATACAAGCAAACTATACAAACAAATAATAAATGAATAAAGATATCAATGAGTGCTAAATTAGTGTTGATAATAATACCGATATTCGTGTTCACATCCTTATAACTGCATGGCGGGATTGCATGCTCCCTGAACTTAAAGGCTTACTTAATGGGTAGACATCTACGGTGGCTGCGGCCGCTGCCTGAGCACAACAATAAGAATTTTTCACAGACGAAGGGGCTTCGCCGGGATATATGGGGTTTGGTAGCGGCAGGGGTGTCTGATAAGGCATCGCTTTGATTGGGATTCTACTTTTCAGAGTCGATGTTGTTCTTGAGGGTAACTATCTACTGCAGCCCTGGATTATCTTCATTCGACGACCTGTGAACATCGACGAACCATAACTTTCCTCTTTGACCATACCCAACCCTGAATCAGAACACTCTAAACGAGTCCAGAGAACAAGTCCTTTCCTGACATGCGCCTGGATGATGTATCAAAGCAACCATCAGGTCAGTAGCACCATCCTGAGCATCACCACCATCATCATAACATTACTAGCAGTAAGAATCGCAACAGTACACATCATCATCATCATCATCATCGTACGCATCATCGTGGCAGTGGTAGCGGAGGCAGCAACAGCCGTAGCAGTAGAAGCATGTATAGTAATATACTGGTCGGCTGCGAAGCAACACACCTGCCAGAACCCAAACCTTCAAGCTGTAAGTCACCATTAAAAACACGTCCCCAACCGGTCCGCTAAACCCGAAACCCTAGTAACCCCATCAATCCTCCAAACTCTTCGATTCTGCCTGGTCGAATCCACGCGGATCTCAAGCGCCTGTGCAATTTCTGACTCCGGGATGTAACCCTAAGGGTCCACAGGACCCAATCATTAGGTAATTATATAGGTTTCGGATGGTAGTTATGCAGGTTACTATTTGAGAGAGTATATGATTATTAGGTACTTGGACCCTTAAGGAAATATAATCAGAGATAAGCACTGTGAGAAATATGTGTGCATCCATCAACTTTTTGACTGATCAACTCGTCAGTCACTTCATCAACTCAGCAAGGAATAACGAGTTCGAAGAATTAACAGGCACAACCAATCAACCAATCAACCAACCACCTCATCTACACCCTCACTCACTACCTCCCTCCCTCACTCATTCCGTCAATCAAGCACTCGCTGACTCACCCAGTTAATATAATCTCCCTCTGACTCACTCAATCACTTACTCAATCAATCAGCCAAGCAATCAAGCAGTCAATCAATCAACCGACCGACGAGACAAACAACCAAACCAACCAAGCGACCAACAAAACCGCCCACCCACCCACCAACCAACCAACCGCGCACGCACAAAAACACACACACACACCCACACACGCGCACACGCGCACACGCGCACACGCGCACACGCGCACACGCGCACACGCGCACACGCGCACACGCGCGCACGCGCGCATGCGCGCACACGCGCGCACACGCGCGCACACGCGCGCACACGCGCGCACACGCGCGCACACGCGCGCACACGCGCGCACACGCGCGCACACGTGCGCACACGCACACGCACACGCAGACGCAGACCCAGACCCAGACCCAGACCCAGACCCACACAAACACAAACACAACCACAAACACAAACACAAACACAATCACAAACACAAACACACACACGCACCCAAACACACTCTTACACATTGACTGAGTGAATGAGTGACTCACTCACACCCTCACTCACTTAATCAATCAAATCAATCAATCAACCAATCAATGAATCAGTCAATGATTCAATCAATGAATCAATCAATGAATCATTCAACCAATCAATGAATCAATCCATGAATCAACAAATGAAACAATCAAGGAAATAATCAATGAATCAATGAGTCAGCCAATCAATCAGTCAATCAACCAAAAACGATCAATCAGTCAACGAATGAACGAAACAATCAATCCAATGAATCAATGAATCAATCAAACAATCGATCGATCAATCAATCATTCAATCAAATCAACCAATCAAATCAATCAATCAAATCATTCAATCAATCAATCAATCAATGAATCAATCAGTCAATCAATCATTCAATCAATCATATCAGTCATTCAATCAAGCAGCCAGTCAATCAATCCGTTCCCCCTAATGTTAAAGCGCGCCCCGCCCCCCCTCACCCAAATTCGAAATGTGGTTCCAAAAGAGGAAACCTGCCCAAAAAGATTCTCGCAAAAGTTATTGGCACCCAAACCCTTAACAATTTCTTTAAACCCCTAAACNCCCCCCCCCCCCCCCCCCCCCTCCCCGTAATATAAAAACTGGATTTCGGGGCCGGAGTTTTTATATTAGGACATTACGGGGGAGGGGGTTCCGGGGCATCCAGGTATAAGCGGACTGAGAGTAATGATGAGCCAGACACAAAGACCGCCCATCACGCAGCCGTTCCGGCTGAGGAGCCGACAGTCCCGCCCTAAACCCTAAAGCCCCAAAGCCCTGAAGCCCTAAAACGCCCCAAGCCTTAAACTTGCCCTAAATCCCTAAACTCTAAAGCCCTGGGAGTTTTTATTAAATTAGGGGAGTTTGATGTTAGGGGAAAGCGATCAATCAATCAATCAATCAATCAACCAAACAAGCAAGCAATCAATGAATCAAAGAATCATTCAATCCAATGAATCAATGATTCAATCAATCCAATGAAACAGTGAATCAACCAATCCAACCAATCCAACCAATGAACCAACCAACCAACCAACCAACCAACCAATCAACCAATCGACCGATCAACCAATCAACCAATCAACCCATCAACCAATCAATCAGTCAGGGCAAGAAAGGGATGGAAGGCAGGGCGGAAGGAGGACGCAGTGCCACAGACAGGGGGATTGAGCCTGCCGACCAGCCATACGCAATCTCTTTCAGAAATGCCAAAAACCTGATCAAGCCCATCCTTAGCTGAGATATAAACAACGAAACGCATAAGACTTGAATCCGCTGACAATTCGTCACGCAAGCCTAACAAACTCCCAACCTTTAAACAGTAAAATAATAAATCAGTGGAAAATAGGCACCAAACAGTTAAAGGCGCATAAACCCGAAAGCCTCCACATCCTCCAAGTCAGCTCCCTGGCAGAGCCTGCGCAAGAAATCCTGCGGCTCGTGCAAGGTTCGCTGGAGGTACATAGTGTAGGCCTATATACGTAGAATAGCATGTTCAGGAATATGCTCAACCCTAGGCACTGAACTGAACCTCTGCGCCATAGTCCTCACTCAGCTCGGATGTGTCGTCTTCAAACTCCTCTTCAGGACTTGGCGATCGCGAAGGGCCTGGAAGTGAAGCAATCTGCAACATCTGGGACAAAGCCCTCAAACTTGATTGCCAAGACCTACACCAAAACCCCCTAAATCCCCAATCCTACATAATCCTTAAGGGTCCTGGGTATATGCGGTTTAGGGGTATACAGTGCAAACTGCAGACTCGGCAGATTCACTCAAGGCCTTTCTACTGTGCTTTCTGTGCACCTGCTCCTGACAGGCCCGAGTGGGAAAGTCTCATGAGGTTTAGGCTCTAGGGTAGGGCCAAGGGTTTTTAAGTCAGAACACCCTAAACTCTAACCTTAACCCAATCCTAAATCCTCGGTGTAGCATGCTGAGGTATCGGCGACTCCTTTCTGAGATGTCTCCCCTCTCAGACCTGGATTCAGGGTCCATGGCGTGGTGCAGGGGCTTTGGTGGTTGCGTTGTGTTTTGTTGTTCTTTGTTCTTACTTTTTCAGTGGCGTATACATTATAGAAAGCTCGCAAAAAGAAAACGTTCAGGCCGCTATGTTGGTCGGGTGGTCTGTTGTTCGTCGGCAACCCGTACCTGTGCGTACCGAAGGCATGCATCCAAGCTCTATGTAAGACCGTAATGCAGCATCCCAATCGCATCACAAGAAGGGTGACTGTGACACTGCTGCCGCCGTAAACACATTTTTTCACACAGGGTAGGGTGTACTGAGAAGGTTTGTAAAGCTACATGCGGCTGTTATGCACAACTCGAGCGGCTGTTTTTAACAGCAACAAGCAATTTAGCAACACCGTGTTATCGTGTAAACGCCCCATAACCACAATGAGCACAAGGGAGACAAAGAATGCAACACGATCAACCTTTCAACGGAAACAGCGACAACACAAAAGCACGAAAAGTCGCACAGCTACATCAACTTCCAGCGCTGCTAAATGCTCGTGCTAGTAAGAATACGGCCCCCAGCAAGACGACCACGGCGACGGCGACTACTACTACCCGTGGTAGCAGCGATCCTCAAAACTGTGACTATGGACGATTCGGCCGCCCAAACTCACCTCGCCCGAAACACAAACCTCGCAGAACATCTCTCCTACCCTTTGAACTGCAGCCGTCTTCAGCCACATCAATCAAACCGTTGGACCCTCACTGCTGCTGCCATCTTGCACCGTATGAAGTGCTATGCTTTCAGTTTTCATCTGGCGGCTATGACATCACCATGTGAAACTACTGTACTACAAGGACAACGGCTTGAGTTTGCAATCCCACAACCTTACCCCTAAACATTCAACATGACAAACCCCCCCCCAGGCTCAAAGCCCTGTGCAACCCTAATATAGGGGCCTTTTTGATTACCTATACTATTTTGGGGGTTGCTGAATATAACTGTAGTATAATGGGCCCCCAAAACCCTATTCTTAATTGTTAAGGCCCCTATAGTAGAAATCTTGCGAGCATAGCAACGAGAAGTCGGCATCTCGCGGGGAGGCTGCCGGAGCCGTATCCTGGCGATACCAGACCCTATCGCTCCAGTTACCTGAATAGTAGGTTACTGGGGTACCCTAAGGGTCCATGTACCCAAATAGTATATACTGTGGCCTTAAAGTCGTCCCTGTTTAGATACATTGGGGCCAAAGTATTTACTATTTGGTCACATGGACCCTTAGCAGGGGTGCATAGTGTATGGTTAGTATTTCGTGAACTATGAACCGGAGCTCTAGGGAGAGCTTCTTATCGCGATTCTATCAGGGGGCTTCGGTTCGGCCTGCTGGGCCGGTAGGGCACCTACTCCCTAAACCCCTATCTCCTGGAAGTGGGTGGGCTCAGACTTGCCCTTGAATCTCGGAGAAACCTAAACCTAAATGCCTCAGCGCCTCAACCCTGAACACCAAAAAACCCCAAACCCTAAAAGCTCTGAGCCCGAAACCCTGAACCCTACAGAACATGGAAATCTCCAGTAAGGATCAATTCCTCGAGGTTTGGCGCCTTGGGGTCGAGGGTTCAGGGCTCTGATCCCTGAATGGTGCGAGCCCCGAAATTGAGGGTTTAAGGGCTCAGGGTGAAGGTGTTTAGGGTTTAGGGCTTTAGGGTTTAGGGTTCAGGGGTTTGCGGTTTAGGATCGGTTTAGGGGTTTAGGGTCGTTTACTTGGAATTTGAGGGTCTTGAGGGCCTGTACACTCGTCCCTCCACGGAGCCCCTGACCCAACAAAAAAAGCAGATCCCCGAATTTAGAGCCCAATTCCACTACCCTATTTTATATAGTCCTAAGAGGAACCCCCTGACGGGATTTAAGTTATACTGGCCTTGTGCTCGGCCTGTTTTCGTGGATCGAAGAGTAGTCGAGTTGCACCTGGCAGACGGACAGCCTAAAGCGAGTATTACCACCATCCTGCAGGCCATGTCGAGGCCATAGCGCGTTTAGGGTTTAGGGTTCTGCAGGGTCTAATAGCAGTGGAAAGCAAGAAAGTTTGTGGATCTTGCAAACTGCACAACTGCAGAGGCCTCTGGGACATGACCTGTCATGATACCCCTCTACAAAGAGCCCTAATCGGAGCCACAAAAGGAATCTAGGACGGAAGTGAAACCTCGTGCTGCTCAAAATCAGCCCTGCCATGTGGGTTTCAAGGCGACCAAGTGGTGGCCATCAACACATCAACGGAGCGCTGTCGACGCTAGGTTAGGGTTTGTTGTTGATTTCTGAAATTCGGTAAAGTCAGGGTTCAGCGTTGATCATCGGCTTTAAAAGCATTAGCTATGCATTTAAAATATCCATCGCGGGCGGCCCGCCACTATGCGGCTCTTGATTATGGAAGGTTGAACTTATAAGGTCCCGGAATCGTGGGGACCCCTTCTCTCGATCATGATTCCATGCGCACTAAACAGGTTATTAGTTTTTTTATTATCATTAATGTTATTATTAGTATCATTATTAGTACTATTTTTTGTTGTTGTTACTTTTATTGTAACAAAGACGGCAATTCAAGACACCATAGAACCACAGGTAGATCACCTTTACATCTTTCACACCCCTGCATGTTTCCATGTACGGTGCCACAGCCGACTCTTCCTTGCATATCACAGAGGGCCACGAACGGTCTCAGACTAGATTACCCTAGGGGCCCATGTACCCAAATAGTATATACTTCGGCGCCAATACACCCAAATAGCAACTTCTTCAAGGCCAAAGTATATACTAGTTGGGCACATGGACCCTTAGGGTTATTCTCTGAAACACCTGCCGGACGCGAAGCACGGCTTCTCGGTTCCCGCGGAGCCGTTGGAAGTAGCCTGTTACAGAACAGAGAGAAGGTGCTCAAGCAAACATTGCTCCGCTGGTTTGGGCCACATGAAACCTTCAGCGCCAGAACCCTCAGGGTCTTCAGGAGGGTTAACCGGCTTTTGGAGGCCATAGGATAAGTCGGCTTCTTGCAAAGATCGTACCGGCGCTTTGTCAAGACCCTTGGTAGATTCCGTAGACAAAATGCAAGAAAAACTCACAGACTCGCCTCATGGCTAAACCGGTCTGGATATCCTATGTCAAGCCGTAGAATCCGAAGGTGCTAAATCATTACCCTGACAAGCTTTGTGCTTCGGCGTGGAGGCTGCGGACCTGACTATAGACAATGTAGACGCCGAAACCCTGAGACCCGGGTCTGGGTGTGGTATATAATTCCTTCCACATGAAGTATTGCTAAGCTAGGCACGTATGCTCCGATACCGCAGGGTGTTCCCAAACATGGATGCTTGCTGCCGCTTTACGTAAAACATAGCTGCCATAATTACACCTGAAACCCTCCATAACATTGGCAGACTTGCGCTGCTCTTCCGAATATCAACACACCAACCCATGGTCAGAGTAAGAGGAGTTATCACATGTTCCGCGCATGTGTTTGGATGCAAGGATGGACGGTGCATGGCACAAAGTGGGGCATCAACGGATGCTGCTCAGGTTTCCTCAAGGATCCTCAAAGAGCTTTCGACGAATGTCAACAACTTCCACTTTTCGGTGGATCTGTACATGTTGATGCAAGGTCCCGTGCAATGCCAAGATGTGTTNTCAACAACTTCCACTTTTCGGTGGATCTGTACATGTTGATGCAAGGTCCCGTGCAATGCCAAGATGTGTTTGTGCCGACTATTGCAAACATTCGTCCAACTTCGCCTTGCGAAGCTTTTGCGGTACGAGTAGTGAAACTCTTTCACACAAGACGCCCGCTGCAACTCGTTCAAAATGCTGCGGCTAGGGGGCAGGCCTTCCGACTGATAACGTGCCTACGAATGCTGAGAACAAGAAAGCTCTTAAATATTCCACCAGAGAGTTTGCGACATGAGCTTGGGGAGGCTCTGC
>BGNK01003849.1:37620-59222 GCA_003297005.1 Symbiodinium sp. clade A Y106
AAACATCCAGTTTTAGGTGGATCTGTACAAGTTATTGCAAGATCCCGTGCAATGCCAAGATGGGTTTGTGCCGACTGTTGCAGACATTCGTCCAACTTCGCCTTGCGAAGCTTTTGCGGCAGTGAGACTCACGCAAGACGTCCGCTGCAATTCATTCAAGGGCTGCAGCTCGGGGGCAGGCCTTCCGACTGATAACACGCCTGCCAATGCTGAGAACAAAAACAGCTCTTAAATATTGCACCGGAGAGTTTGCGACGGAGAGGCCTGCAGCGAACTCAACTGCTTATCGTATTAAAATTAAAGCTGCATGCAAGTTCGGGGTATCTTTGCCCCAGCAGCCGCAGAAAATCTGCAACTTCGGCTTCACAGGCCTTGCGATGGTGAAACTCCCTGAGAAGCGACTCTCTNGTATTAAAATTAAAGCTGCATGCAAGTTCGGGGTATCTTTGCCCCAGCAGCCGCAGAAAATCTGCAACTTCGGCTTCACAGGCCTTGCGATGGTGAAACTCCCTGAGAAGCGACTCTCTTTGCAGGTCAAGAAAGTGCTCCATTTCAATCCTTGCAGCCTTTTCTTCCTGCAACTGCTGCCGTAACTCTTTACCAGCCTCCTGCTCCTCGGAGGCTTTGCGTTGAGCCACCTCCAGCTCCTCGCGGAGTTGTTGCAGGGCGGTCGACTCTTGCTGCGTTTCCACGGCGGCGCAGGCAGTCGCCTGCTTCGTGGCATGCTCCAGCAGAGCTGCCAAGAGCTCCGTCTCGGAAGCCCGCGCCTTGGATACGTTACGCTGCATCTGATGCGAATCTGCATCGCTCTTCTGGAGCTCGGCCTTGTTCTCGTGCAATGCCGCCTTGGCCGTCTCGAGCTCTGCCTTGAGTCTCTTGATTTCCTCATGCTGAGACTCGAGCTGCTCTCGCATCTCNTCTGCATCGCTCTTCTGGAGCTCGGCCTTGTTCTCGTGCAATGCCGCCTTGGCCGTCTCGAGCTCTGCCTTGAGTCTCTTGATTTCCTCATGCTGAGACTCGAGCTGCTCTCGCATCTCTCCTCTCCTCTGCTCCTCCTTGACTTGGGCTTTCAACTCTTGAGAGATCCGCTCCTCATGATGGAGGCGGAGGCGGGTCTCGTCCAGGACAGCCTGAAGCTGCATGACCTCATCGTTCAAGGCATCGGAACGAGTTGGTTCGCAAGCCCAACTGGCCACATCGGTGATGTGCTTCCAGAGAGTGGTCATGCCGAATCTACGAATCAATCTACACCGACAGTGAGTGTTGAAGAATCTGACTGGAGCCGAGCGATTCGGAAAAGGCGCTGCAAACTCAGCACTGCTGGGGAAGACTGCATACCGCTGCGCACAATCAGACGGACTGAGACAGATGGCAAGTACAGCTTTCATGCTCTCGCACTCAAGCCCATGCTAGCCTCTACCAGCCCTTTCCAGCCACCTTGCCTGGCGCCGGGACTGGCCATGCCCAGGCCATGGCGATGAGCCTGTACCAATTACTCCCTCTGTGGTTGTGGGGTCCACTGCTCAGTTTTGCATTGAGCTATCCTTCTGTCACTGCTTGATACCCATGCTACCTGCTAGCAATCGCTACGGTAGGACACCCCGCTGCCCAGCCGCCCTGCCTGGTGCAGGGACTGGCCATGACCGAACCATGGCGATAAACTTGTACCAGCTTCTGCAAGAATGGAGGTCCCTTTCGGAGATTGGAGGCTTCCTGGTTAATTTTGGGTTCCACTGCTTAGTCTTGCATCACATGATGCTTCTGTCGTTGCTGGATGCTGGCCTTGCACCGAGCCACACTTCAGGTAGTCCCCTAAAATCGATAAGGGCCTTGCTAGTTACCGTTGTGTTCTAACGAATTGTTTCGACCCGTCATGGTTGCTGCATGGCCGAAGACTCTCGAACGCTCTCGGCTATCTGACGAAGCACGGAAGGAACTGCACAGGAGTGCAACAAGACACCTGTCCCTGCTTTGGGCGCAGCATAGGGCATTGAAGCTTCGATAAATGCGGGGTTTGCATTCCGCCCCAACGAGACCTGTTTCAGAAGTTGCCCTCAAGCTGGTGACATGGAAAGTCGTGGTTTGACAGGGAATGGCAAGGTTTCGAAGAGCCCCAAATCCCAACAAAGACGTCCCATCAGAGCTTCTCGGACAGTGTCTGACGGGAATCTTACACCAGAACAAGCCTGCAAGGGTCATTCAGGATTCGCGCAGCACTGAACTTAAAAAAAACAGACTTGCACAAAGCTCCATGACCGGATGCTACCGCATACCACATGCTCAGACATCATTATCATCATCATCCCGCATCCGTAATATAAGAGCCTTAACAGTTAGAATAGGGTTTTGGGGCGCAGTATACTATACATATAACTAACAATTTGGAACGTCCAAGACATTATAGGTAATTATTAGGGCCCCTATATTAGACCCTGAGCCATACCTATGTTACTGAACTACAAGAGGCAATAGGTGCCCGGTCAAACAAGGCTTGGGGATGTCATGTCCTAGATCACATGCGTGCTGGTGCGCACATACAAGATGTGCATGCATTCATGCATGCATGTATGCATTTATGTATGTATGTGTAAACATGTACACCTGTCGGTGTCTATGGCTATGTCTATGTCTTGATACACTTATCTGGTTTATATCTGTATCTGTGCTTTTTTATCTGAATCCACATATATATCTATCTATCTGTGTTTACATTCATGTTTGAATTTAAAATCCCGTAGTATGAAAGTTTAGAACGGCGCTTTCATCACACCCAGGAAACTTCTGTCTGGTTCTTAGTAGGGAATGGGGGAATGGGTTATGGGGACTATTATTGGGGATTATATAGGGACTATAGTTATCCATTCCCCCACTCCCTACTAAGAACCAGACAGACTTTCCTAAGGCAGGTTCTGGATTCAACAGATTCTTGAGCCTATAGCATTGATGGTGAGTCCAGGAGGCTTCGTCACGGATGGATGGATATATATATATATATATACATATACATATATTCATATACATGCGCATATATATATATATATGTGTGTGTGTATGTATACTTAATATGTGTATGTGTATATATATATATATGCTGGAGCAAACTGCAACCTGAGCCTTGCATGTGACGTCCACTGCAGGACAAGGAAGGATCGGCTGATATCCACCATCGCATGTAGCTTTCAAAGCCCCCGCATGGCAACAGCGCGAGCGGCGGGCGCACCTGGGCACCCCAGCCAGCAGCACCGTGCGGAAGCGCTCCGCAAGCGCTGCGAAGTCAGCCTTTTGCAGGAAGCTGAGTAATCTGGGCTTGATGCCTTCCGGCTGAGTTGCTCTCTAGAGGGTTGATTAGCAGCTCAATTCATTTGCTGAGGCCGGGATGCAGGTGAGCCTGTAACGCGATGCTGACACTGCACTGTTACTGTCATCGCACAGTTGATGAACAGGCAAAGGCTGGACGATTGCATTCACCCCAGGCCTTGCACTCACTGCTGCTTTGATGTAACACAAATATCTGAATTCTGCTCCGCTGCGTGATATCGACGCTGCGATCTCGTGAGGTGAGCACTTGAGAACTTGAGAGCGGCATGCTCTGTAGCGAAGGCTTGCTGGGACAACTTCAACTGCCCATCCCGGTGCGGTGCTGTTCGGTCTGCGTCGGCACGGCTGCACTGTCTCTGGTGGTTGATAGCTGGCTCAGCTCAAGCCTTTTGGGGAACAGACGTTTATTGAAAGGGCGGTTGTCAACGATGTGAAGCCCTGCGCTGCTTTGTCGAACATGCGAGGAGTGCTTGCCATAACAGCGGATGTATCCCGGGTCTCTAGGTGCCGAACATCCTTTCTGAGCGAGGAAAGAACAGGCACCGAGAGTGTGATTGTGCGTGTGGGGGGGGGCGGGGGGGGGCTGGTGGGTTACAAAGCATGCGCCGGCTTCAGGGATCAGATTATAGGGCGTAGGCATCGGAGTATGAGGGGTGTCGGCGTTCTAACATAGGGGCCAAACTAGTTGCCAATACTATTTTGGGGCCATTTTAGTATAATAATGGGGCCAAAATCCTATTCTAAGTATCAGGGCCCCTATATTATCGTACCCTCTTATAGATCCCTTATAGTAACCCTTATAGAGACCCCTTTCAAGGAACCCGAAAACCCTATTCTAAGTATTAAGGCCCCTATAATATCCTCTCGTACCCGACCTCACCGCGATCGGCTGCACACAGGTCCTCGAAGTGAACGAGACAGGCCTTGCCTCACCGGGAGTCTTAAGATATTAAGATTGCTAATGACATAATCATATGTAGTTCAGAAGTAACAGCACCTTATTACCGTAGCATCAGTTCTGGCCTTGTGACGAATCACTTGTTGCTAGCCATACCAACATGATTCTCGATCTTTGCTTCAAAGCCAATCGGGCTGGGCCGAGCACTGCTCCACATGGATCTGGATTTTGGATGCTTTGGGAATTGGTGCTATGGGTCATGTTGGTATACTTATTTCTAGGTGCAAGTGCGAATGCTGTGATACAACTACTATCAACTACTACTACTCCTCCTCCTGCTGCTGCTGTCTCTGCTACTGCTGCTCCTACTGGTGCTGCTGCTGCTGCTAGTGCTAGTGCCACTGCCACAGCTAACTCCATATCTAATTCTAGTCATACTCCTACTGCTATGACCACTACTACCACTAGTCACCAGTCAACTGCCGCTACGACAGCTGCAGCGACCGCGAGGACGACGACCACCTCTGCTATTACTATTGTACCTCAATAAGGTTTCGATCTTGATTCTGACAAAGTACACTGGCTAAGTACTAGATCAAGGGTCCTGTGTAAAGTGCAGGAGTTGAGTCAGGAGCTTGCGGATGGAAGTCTAGAGGAAGCTCTTTGTGCCGAATTGTTTCTGTCGAGGTCAGCAAAATACAGGACTCTGAATCTCGAGCCACAGGCCAGCGAACCTCAGGACAATGGAGCTGAAGCTGAAAGCCTTTTGACTCAAAGCCCTGAACCCCGAAGACCTGGAAAGGGTGTAGGGTTCAGGGCTTAGGGTTTTAGGGTCAGATAGGAGCTTACAGGCTTTGGGGTCCAGGGGTTTAGCACCACCGGGTACCAGTAGCTTTCGAAATCAGGATTCCTTTCTAGGCCCCAAGAAAATATTACGGCACCCTTATAAACACCCTACGCCCTAAACCCTAGAGCCTAAACCGGGCCCTAATTTAGGGAACCACCCGCAATCGGATCGGCCTGAAGCTGCTCGGACTCTCAAGCTGCGCCCTCCCAAACGCAGAAGAGGTGCTTAAGGATTTTGGGGTTTTAGGGTTTAAGGAGTGAGGGTTCGAGGGCTTGAACCCAAAAAATCCAAACCCCAATCCGAAACACCCTAAACCCTAAACAGCAAACCGAAACACCGTCCAAACCCCAAACTCCTAAACCCTACACCCAAACCAAAACTCTCCAAACCCTAAACCAAAACGACCGTCTGCGAACCTGCAGTCTACCCATAGGCCCCAAAGTAGTTCCTTTTTGGGGTTCATATTCAGAATCCCGTAACGTAATCCCAAATAGGGTTTAGGGGTTTAGGGTTTAGGGGTTTAGGGCTTAGGGTTTATAGGGTTTTGGGGTTCAGGGGTATAGGGCCCAGGGGTTTAGTGTTTAAGGGTGTTGGGGGTTTAGGGTTGAAAAGGCACCCATACCGGAAGGGTTAAACCCTGAAACTCTGCACACTGAACCCAACCCCTCCACCCAAAAAAACACTTTATGGCTTAGGGTTTATGGGCTTTAACACCCCTGTGTGCTGTTCTTTGGCCTTTGTTGCTGAGAGATGCTGCAAGATGGGGTTTCAAACAGGTGATTGGGTCTCAAAGCTGGTCAAGCCAAGCAGCTGTCAGACTCCCTCTCTCTATCGCTCTGTGTATGTTTGTATGTATGTATATAGATGTGTATACATGCATATATACATATATATATATATATACTATATCATGTACACATTATGTATATATATATAATATATCAATACCTGCATCCATCTTATTATCTATATCTGAATCTATATAGGTATCTGTTGATGTATGTCTGGGTACACACCGCTGTGTATACACACGATAACACACTTTTGAAAGCCTCAGTCATGAATCTGCAAATCTGCAAAAGCGACCCTCACGTCGAGGAGCCCCCGAGATTCTAGCTTAGACAGCTTAGACGCGGATTGCAGCAAGGCTTGCGGAACTTGCGGGAGGTTCGGATTGAACATGTACGAGGCAGTTCCAACAAACAAATACATTCAAACGTCGTGCGAGGCCAATGCATCCAGCTCTGAGAGTGCGGTTCTTGATTATAACCTGACGAAGCTTGCAGCAACATGTATGCCGGTGCGACTATGCACAGTGCAATTTTTGCGATGGCACGGCTCTGAATAGATTCCGGGCAATGCCCGGTTATTTGTCAGTGCCGCAGGCGAAGGGACCCCACAGTCATATGATCTGTAGTTCAACAAGAATCTCAAAGCCTTAAAATGTTCGAACCCCTGAGAAACTCAACCCGCACTGGGACCCCGTCCCATGGGCAGCGTGAGAAGAAGGTCCCTCGTCTCGTTTTTGGCCTGACACATGACTAAGTTTCGTCTGTGGTATGGCTTGAGACTTTTAAGCTTTAGGGTCAAGCGCTGATATGTTGGATTCTGTTCTATGTTGCTGGGGATCTTTCTATTCAGCACCCCGTTTCTGGATCTAGCGTTTCCTCATGTGAGGGTGCCTGACTATCTTTTACTTCTAGTACGGGGTTGGATCTCACACTCGGGGGTGTAGCGAATGCATGAAATGAACGCATGTCGCAAAAGTGCTGCTTAGGAACCTCGCTATCATGAAAGATCAGCATCCTCGTCCACATCCTCATCGCCATCATCATCAGCGTTGTCGTCAGCGTCGGCGTCCTCCTCGCAATCTCATCATCATCGTCATCATCATCGTCGTCGTCACCAGCGGGCTTTGGATGCGGACACTACCCTGAAAAGGCACAGCCAAGGCGAATATGCCTACAAAGAAGAATACGAAGACCATGAACCCTGAACACAAAAGTCTTGACACAGGCGATGATGATAATGTTGATGGCACAGATAGAAGTTGCTAGGAGGACCAACGCGCTGATCATGGTAACAAGAAGAACGACAGCTTGGAACGGGCTGATGGAGACGGAAATGCTGATGATTTTGTTCATGACGAAGAGTAGCATGAAGGTGAAGACAACGGTTGTGATGACGATGACGATGATGATAGTGACAATGACTTTGCCGGTGATGATGGTGGCGGTGGAGGTGAGAACTGATGACAAAGCACTAGAAACAATGAATGTCTTGCAAGCCATTGCGTTGTCACTAGCAGCACTGTGGTGATGCGGTGAAACAAACGACGATGATAAGCAAGTGGACACATTCCACCAGCGAGCCTCTAAGGTGGAAAGTCTTCGCCAGCTAGAAGAAAAGGCTTTCAGAATGCACAACACAGTCCGAGAAGATGGGCATCAACGGATGACCCTGCAGGCTCCCTTGGGGAGGCCCTCTACGAAGTCAGATGGTAGTCGAGCCGTGCTCGCCACCGCAAGATCGCATGCAATGCCAGCATGCTTTTGCCGCAGCTGCTGCCGGGGCCCGAAAAGGGGTTTTTGAGTCATTATTCCGGAAATGGGCACGTCCGCCCCCCAATCCCTGGAATGCCAACCTGGAGCCCTAGACCCCTGGTAGTAGTACCCCCACACCCCCCCCCACACACCCCAAAAACACTCGTGGATTTGGGGTCCTCATTTCAACGGGCTGGCGCCCGAATCCGTGTACGAGATGCTCGGCCGGGGGCCTCGATCGGGGCCTCGAGCGCCCATGCAAACGGTCAGCGGCAGTTTAGGGTTTTGGGTTTAGGGTTGGCCTTGAGGGTTTAAGGCGTGGTGCTGGAGGGTGCAACTTCGAGGTCGCGTGGCGACAAACGATGCAAATTTCGCGGAGACCACTGGGGCAAGGTTGAGGACACCATAGAACCTAGAATCCAAAATCCCCAAACCAAGCCCTATCCCTGAATTTAATTCCCAATGCCAACCCTTAAACTCCAAACCCCCACATGGCCCAAAATCTCATCTCTACAGCCTCATCCCTCCACCCAAGCCTTGAAAACCTGAGCCAAAGCTGCCCTGAGGATGCTGCGTTTGCCAAATGCTCCCAATGAGCGAAGAGGCGGTTCTCGGCATCGTCGCCGAAGAGGTAGGCAACTCGGAGGGCTTGTGCGTTTGCCTGACCCATAAGTATGAAGCCTGCTCTCAGGGCTTCACCAGTTCTACGGCAGAGAAACAGGGTTTCATTGGTTCCGAAAATGGCGACGTCCTGCTCTTGTAATTACACACCCATCTAACCACCGAGGCTGGGTGAAAGCCAGCGTGCCTGGCGGTGGATGACCTCTCGAGGTAGTTACGTCATGAGAACTCAAAGGGCTAGGTTGCGCTCGCTTTGAGAACCTGCAAGCCCGAAATTCAGCAATCAACCCGCAGCAACAAAGCTTCCAATTTCTGGGCTCCCACCTGCAACCGCAGCAGGAGCTCATGGACACAATAATTACTATAATTAGGGGCCTAAATAACTACCTAGACTATCTTGGGGGGTTCCTTATTTTTCTTCATATTGTAATGGGCACCAAAACGCTATTCTAATTAATAAGGCCCCTATACTACACAATAGCATCCCACTCTGGGCATATCAGCTTTCTGCTCGAAGCTTCTCCCAAGGGACCTGCACGAAACCACCCTCACAGGTCTCACAAACAGGGTTCAGGGTTTGGGGTTTAAGGTTCATTTGGGGTTTAGGATTTAAGGTTTTTTTCGGGTTTAGGGTTGAGGGTTTGGGCTCAGCAATCCGGTTTAGTCGCAGAGTTCGGGCCTTTGGGGGCCCAACCAAAACCCGGAGCATAAACTCCCCAAGTAACCCTAGCCTAAACCCTAAACCCTAACCCGAAACCCTAAACCCCAAGTAACCCTAAACACCAAACAACTCCTCTAGCCTCTATACCGTCAACCTTCATCCATCTGACACAAAAAGCCCTAAACCCCAATATAGGGGCCTTAATAACTACAATAGGGTTTCGAGGCATATTATACTAAAACTATAATAGGGAACCCTAGGAATAATATTGGCAATTATTTAGGCCCCTATAGCAAACCCCAAAACTGACGCCCCAAAGGAATCCTCGGATTCGGACCAAAAGTCGCCGATGCTCCCTGCCCCGTGCAGGTGGGGTTCCCTCTGTCTACTCTAAGAGCTCTACAAGGCCCCTATAGGGGTTTAGGGTTTAGGGCCTCAGAAGTTTGGGGTTTAGGGGTTCTGTACGGGATCCTGAAAATCCTTCGACCGGGTTTCTGGAGGGGTTCTAAGCCGCTTGCAAGTGTATAGAGGCTCCAGAGAGGTTCTATGCGGCGTCATTTAGAAACGGTAGGGCGTGCAGCATGGAGTTTAATGAATTCAGCATCATCCGTCTCATTCGTTCCTGCACGGTTGTTGCTGACAGAATAGCGATTTGCTAAGCCTGAGAACCTGTAGTATGTGCTTGCAGAGGGTTTACACAGGGTGAAAGAATATCATGTTGCCTTGGGCCTCTACGTTCACGGCGTGATACGAAGGGGGGATGGCTTCCGGTCTGAGTCTGAATAGACGAAAAAAAGCGTTGGCTCTGTGTTTTCTACCCTGACTTGAAACCGAAATTGCATACCCTTCATAGAAATTGCCCAAAACTTCCACCGTCACCTCTTAAACAAAGCCCACCTGCTAGGCTCTGGAAGTTCGGTGATGGTTGCTAACATCGAGGCTAAATAATTACCTATACTAGTTTTTTTTGGGGAGGTCCTTATTATAATTACGGTATAATGGACCCCAAACCCTATAAGTATTAAGGCCCCTATATTACTGCTGCTGCTGCGGCTGCTGCTCTGAAAACTATTGCTCGACTATAACGGTTGCTAGCACCAGGAGTGCTGTTGCTGTTACAATCTCCATCTTGAGTAGGACTTCCATTGCGGATGCTATATTCGGTAGCCATGCTGCTGCTAGTGTAGAGTGTTGAAGTGCTACTGCTGTTCTACGACGACTACTACTATTAGTTCGCCTGTAGGGTTGAGGTTAAACCTTGGCGAGGCCTTGCTAAAGGCTTTCTGAAGGGGGGAAGGAGGGGATCTAGGGGATGGGGGAGCAAGTAACCAATCCATGATTCTTATGGCAACTTAGACTAACTTCCTCAACAGGAACCTTATGAATCCCGACTAAGTTATCCTCACAAACCCCTGGATTATCGCCTAAACCTCAGCACAGGGGTCTACACGAAGTCGATCGGGATTCAAGAGGGTTCTATTAAGGTTTCATGAAGGTCCTCAAAGGGCCATGTGAGACTTCTATAGTACCGACGCACCCTAAACCGTAGAACCCTAAAGCCCCTGTAGAACCCATGAATTTTTCCACAAAGATCTACTGTCCTAATCTTGTAGAACCTCATGAAACGCAAAACCCTCAACCCCTAAATCCCCTATGTATGGAAGCCTTAAAGGTTTTTCAAAAAAAAACAAAATGATGAAAGCCTCAGCTTGCTCGGCCGCTTCAGCCTGGCGGCGATAGTCGACCTCGTGAGCGAGGGTGTGGGCTGATTCAGGGCTGTGTATGCACGTTTGCATGTATGTATGTATGTATGTATGTATGCGTTTATGTGTGTATGTATGTATGTATGTATGTATATCGCTTGTATGCGTGTTTAAGGATATACACCCGCAAGTATCTGGCACGTATGTAGGCTCACAGGATCTCTGTATAACCAAGACCTCAACATGCAACCCTAAATCAGAAGCCCGTCTGCACCTTACGCCCTCAATCCTGAGCCGAATACCCGAAACGATATGACTCTTTAGCTTGCATACTGCAGTATATGGATGGATGGATGGCTGGCTGCATGGATGGATGGACGTACGGATGTATGTGTATGCACAATAGGCACGGGCCTGAAACACATGACTTCAGAGCCGAGGATTCATTCTTAAAAAGATACCCTTGTGATCTCTAAACGATATTATTCATAGTATTACCAAACTAAAATCGATGCCTCCGACAGCCTATCTTGATTGTTGAGTTCCTGGGACCTGGCAGCTTTGCCGCCCGCGCCCAGGCCCAGCACGAGGCAGTAGTCTCCCTCGAGGCGTTTAGTCTAGGCGTTCAGGGTTTAGGGTTCAAGGGTTTAGGGTTTGGGGTTTGTAGGGTTTCGGGACCCCAAGCCTAACCCTAAACTGGAGAGAAGGGGCCACGGTTCCAGGCTCAGGGGCGTAGGATCTACAGGTTTAGGGGTTTGCTTTAGTGTGTAATATAGGGGCCGTAATAATCAGAATAGGGATTTGGTGCCCATTATACTATAATTGGAGTAAGGAACCCCCAAAATAGTATTGGTAATTATTTAGGCCCCTATAGTACACGGAAGCCTCGACGGTGTTCAAGCAGCCTGAAGTCCCTGCAGCCCGAAAAGCCCTACAGAACAAGGCGTTAAACGGATTTAGGGTGTAGGGTTTGCGGTAATTCTACTGGCGAAGAGATGCTCACGAGGATGAGACCAAGAGAGATATCAACGGCTTAGGGTGTAAGGTGTTGGGTTTGGGGCCTCGCGATCATACTTATCTTGGCTTGCGTGGATGTCAACCGCCTCAAACCCAAAGCCTAACGCATCAATCATTACACAACTACACAGGCCCCAACCAGTTAACCATGTGGCTTCCTGTCCCTGAGCTCAGTGAACCAAGGCCCAGGCGAGGACACTGACGAAAGACGGAAGATGCACATGCCGATTCAAGCCACCTCTGATTCAAGTCTCTGATGCTTTTCAGTTGCCAGGGATGCTCAGGTTTTGGGAGCATTGTGCTTGACGACAGAATGCAGTGTTTGTAAACCCCTGTTTTGAGGTTGCATCTGCTGTGCCAAAAGGTACACAGACAGGCTCTTCCTGTTGCTGTGCATGCTGTCAACTTCTGTATATGTATTGCTGCAGCTTCGACATGCCGATGATCCGATGACATGTGGAATCGGTATTTATGGTTTTGCTGATGACTAGGGCTCCAGTTACCTAAATAGTAGTAGGTTACTGGGGCCCATGGTACATGGTTAGTAACCTACTATTTAGGTTACTGGAGCCCTAGGGAATGACTGAGTTAAGTGTGCTGACCAATAAACATGCACCTGCACCGATGATAGACTTGCACTTGTGCTGATGTTTCTTCTTTTAACTGTGAATAAGGGTTTATATAGGCTTTAGGGTTTAGGGTTTAATGCTCGTCCAGTGAAATCCACGCGAAGAGCTCAGGGTCAGGCCGCTGTAGAGCAGCTGCGGTGAGGTATTCGATGTCATGACCTCACGTAGGATTCGTGGCGCCAGCACCATGCCACACGACCACAAAGGCGCAACGCGCTGGACTCAAGAACAGTTCCACAGTAGGAACCTGCATGGAGAGTTATGGTAATATCGATGTGTGTGTGTGTGTGCGCGCGTATGCATACATATAAATAGAGATAAAGAAAAGATATAGATATAGGTATAGGTCTGGGTGTAGATATAGGTATAAGAAGAGCTATAGCTAAAGCCATAGGTTGTTTATCTACAGACGCATACATACCTATACACAAGCATACATACATACGTAAATACATACATGCATACATACACACATACATGCGTACATACTGCGTGCATACATAGACATACACACACAGTATATGGAAGGCTGTTAGTAACAGCATCATGTCAATGAGCCTTCCTCACAATCATCGTCGCCCTCACACGCATCGTCGCCATCAGCATCTTCACCCGCCAATATCATCATGAAAGCG
Source organism: Symbiodinium sp. clade A Y106 (assembly GCA_003297005.1). Lineage (NCBI taxonomy): Eukaryota > Dinophyceae > Suessiales > Symbiodiniaceae > Symbiodinium > Symbiodinium sp. clade A. The sequence goes on from BGNK01003849.1 coordinate 50,493, forward strand.
ATCATAGGACCCAGGCGCCACCATCGCCATCATCGCATGACCATCACCACTGTCATCTTCACATGCACGGACAGTCATATCTATTCCATGTAAAGTTATGAGTGTGTACACAATATGTGCATGAACATCAGATTGTCTTGCAAGCGGCAAGCATTCAATGTTCGGGCGTTGCAGGGGATTCTGACGGCTTCAGGTTTATGAGTTCAGGGCGTCCCGAAGCTGTGCACTATTTGTTCATGGCGCCGCGAATATACACAGCTCCATCCCGAGTATACACAGCCCTGGAAAAAATCATATTACATACACCCCAAAAGCCAAAAGGGCGACCGACTCCTTTCAGCTGCACTAGACCGGACACCTAACCAGGCACAGCGGAATACCGCCACCCTAAACCGCGCGTACATGTGCGTGCTTCCTGCCGAGATTCTGAGATCCTGGAGCCCAGTATCAGCAGGTTCATTGTCGCTAGAACCCTGCAAAAACATGGCTACGGCAGGCATACCGCCGTCCGCATGGCCTTTGGAGCCAAACCAGTGTGGATCTAAGAGAAAAACAGGGTTCTCCCTAAGTCTCCAGCCCGAAACCCTAGCTAGTTAAAGCTCCGCAAGAGAAGTCTCTCCGTGGGGCCCTGAGGCGGCCACCACGCTAACGCCCCGCAGGAACAAGACCTCCGCATGCAGGCTGCAAGGATCGCCATTTATCCTTACAGGTATGACTTAGGGTTTACGGGCTCAGTGGATTAGTAACATAGGGTTCAGGGATAAAAGATTTATGGTGAAAAGCATGGGATTCCGTGTTGCCACTGGATGTGTTTGCTTGGTTTCGAGGTTGTGAAAATTGGTGCCGATTTGATTATACTCTTCCTTCCGGAACGACACACTGCGGAACCTTTCAAGTGACCCTTTGGTGTCAGGCTACCAATGCAAGCAAACATCATCGAATGTCACATGTTGACCGGGTACCTGTTTTGGGCGTGAGCCTTTGAGTTCGCAGTTCGACTCGCCTCTGCTATCGCTAACCACATACCTGTGAACGCTAAACCCCATGGCCCGAAACCCCGACCCATGGCGCACCCTTGAACCCTAAACCCTTGTCCTAAAACTGACAAGGGCAAGGTCCCACGCCTCAAAAAGACGCGGAAGGATGGCTGCATCCTGCAAGAGTTGAGCTTCGAACTCAGGCCAGGAGAGTCCATATACACTACTATTATGGAATTAGGTCCCAAAAACCCATAAATGGGGATGGTCTTTTTGGGCCCTAACTCCATAATAGTAGTGTATATGGACCCTCTAGGAGAATTAAACGTTGTAGGGCGTGGGACTGTGTGGTGGATCAGGCCGCCAACGTCAAGAGCTCCCAACTCCCGACTTAGGGTTTAGGGGCTTAGGGGTTTAGGGTTGTTGAAGGGTTTAGGGGTTTAGGGCTTAAGGGTTTAGGGGTGTAGGGTTTAGGGATCAGGGACTGGGTTTAAGGTTTAGGGACAGGGCACCGGCATGTTGGGTCAAATATGGTCGACGAGCTACTTGTCATGGCCATGTTTAGGGTTTAGGCTCCAGAAATCGAAAGTCTGTTTCCCATACAAATAGAGAATCCCAGCCACCCGAAACCTTGCAAAGCAGGCCGGGTATCACCCGAACCCTCTAAACGCCCAGAACCCCCAATTCCCTAACTCTCCATCTTGTTAGCAAAAAGTTTTAAAAGGCCTGGATATCAGTGATTTGAAACTCGTCGAAGCACAGGACGTCAATGTCGTCGGCCAGTGAGTTTGCTGCCACCTCATCCCAGGGGTACAAAACTGGTGGGTGGGGGGAGAACCAGGGTTTTTGCGGGTATGGGGGCCTCAATCATTGGAATGGTTTCTGGATATATAGTATGCTAGTTGCTAAAGTGACTCTACGGGGATCTTATTTCTAATTTTCCTGACCTCCAGACTAAGCGGAGAAGTGTTTGGAGGGTTTATAGTTTAGGGTGTCGGGATCCAGAGTCAAGGAACTACAGCATGAGCATAAAAGGGTAGGCTTGCGGATCATCCAGTTCCGAAGCCTACTCAGACATTGGTCGCAATCCAGAAACTCCGAAACACTCCGCCCTAGGGCCCACCACAAATTATACCCTAAACCCTACATCCCAAAGCCCCACAAGCCCCTAAAATCAAACCCGAAAAAGTCTACTCAAGAACTGACAAAAGCTGCTGTGCCTCAACCGGCCGATCCTCTTGGATTTGATGGATTTGTCGGTGCAGGCCTTTGCACGGAAAATCCCGGGAGTACAGCCATGGGTTTGGAGATCATTATAACCGAACATGGTTCACTACAGTATAGTAGCATAAAAGCTAACAAAATAAACAAACCATAATAAGTGAATCGCGAATACACACACATGTGTATATATATATATGTATACATGTATATGTATCTATGTATATGTAAACACATATATATATATATATATATTTGCTCACACCCCCCCCCAAGACCTACCGCGAGGTGCTTCGGCTAGCAATGGGTAGAACATGCAAGGATTTTAGGAAACTATTATGATCAAATACTTGCGCGAATACTAGTGCTTAGATTTCGATTGCATTAAAAATAATACTAATATTCCACTTACTTGTATAAATATGAATATTAATACTCTTACGAGTGGTAATACGCATAGCAATACTTATAGTAATGCTAAAACAAATACTAATATTAATACTAATACGAATACTAACATTTATAGCAACACTGATACGAAAATGATTACTAAGGTCCCTACGAATACTAATCATCATATTCATATTAATAATGATATTATACGAATACTAACTTACATACTCATGCTAATATTAGTGCGAATTGGAACATTAATGCTCCTACGGATACTAATAAGCATACTCTTATTGAGTGTTCTCCATATGAATATTAATATTCGTGACAGTCTTCCTACGAATAAAAAATCCTCATATTCATATTAGGACTCATCTTAATACTCCTATTAAAAGATAATGCTAATATTCGTCTAGTATTGCTATTGGTTAGTATGATTACAAATACTCTTACGAATATTGATACTTTCAGTAATACTGATACTAACATGGATACTAATGTTCCTACCAATATTCAAAAACATGTTCATATTGATATATTAGTAGTAATACCAATATACACACAAATTCTAATATTAATACTAATGCTAATATGAATATACGTAATAATGTTCCTCCGGATATTAATGCTCATATTCTTATTACTTGTTCTCAAGATTTATGCCATGTTAAAAAACATTGTGCCAATATGAATACTAGTATTACTACCACTTGATACTCCAGCTAATACGATTTATGCATAGTACTAACAGCATACTAGTATTGATGCCAATATTCATGCTCCTACGAATACTGCTAATCACGTTCAAACCAAATCCAAAAAACACACGCATCAATGTACCAAAGACTGTGTATTTTCACATCCCAATGTGTCAACATACCAACCTACTAATACTAATATACTCATATAATACTAAGATTCCAATTTTCTCATAGAGTTACACTAAGAATAAGACAACGGCTAAGACCAAAACCAATAGGTATACTAACACTACCACTAACACTAAACATTGACACTACCATTAGCACACACATATTATATAGACTTATATTGAGACTAATACTTCACTGACATTGACATTGGCATTGACACTGACACCAACACTAACACTAACAGTAACACTAATCAACACTAACAATAATATTAAGACTACTACCCGTGTTAATGCTACTGATATTCATACTAACACAAAAAATACTAATACTAACACTAATGCTTAATGCAAATATGAAGGCTACTGCTCGTGAAAATAGCAATACTAAGATTAAAAATACCAATGTTAACCCTATTACTAAGACTGAGGACTAAGACTAGTAAATATAATTACATGCTGCGCGCTGTATTGGCTCTAAGCTCAGAAACCCAAAAATCCAAAAATCCCAAAATCCAAAACCTTTGCGCGGGGCCCGAAACTTTTGGATTTTTTGGTTTTCCAACAGAAATCGCAACAAAAACAGTTTTTCGGTTTTCCAACCGAAATCCACAAAAAAAAAGAAACGCAAGGTTTTTACTGCGTTGAGACCCGAGCCCTTGCGAAAAAATTTAAAGACGCCTGTCCGAAACCCGAGACTCCTGCCTTGCCACAGAAGTGCAGCGCAAAGCTTGCGGCTTTGGGTGGAAGGCTGTATGCATGGTCTGCGGCTTCAAAGTTGAAGGTCTAGCTTGCTCAGTATGTAGGGTTTCGGGCTGAGTCTGAATGCCATTGCACGGGACACAGCAGCGCAAGGTCATGCCAAGGGCCAAGTGCGCTGCTGACTCCTTCGGAAGTTTGGGGGCTTCGTGGCAACTGCAACAAAGCAGTGTGAGACTTGCCTTGCACTGTCCGATGCCCAAGCCGAAGAGGACTTGACACGACTTATTTTGGAATTATGTCATGTTGTAGTTTAACCTGAGCATGGGACCTGGGGACCTGGGGACCTGAGGCCCTGAGTGCCACTACGGACCTGCCGCTCACTTGTCAGCGTTGCCAGACCTGGCCGGTAGATCCCAGGCAGACAGTGGTACAGTTGGCAGGGCACCGTCTGTCCGCACTGCAGCGCGATCAACGTTCTGTGACAAATCTGCCACCAGCGCAGGAGCTTTCTCGTACTGTTGGGACAGCAGGGCCCATGCCTCCCGCTCACGTGGCACGTGCAAATGCAGCCTGTCTGCAGTGCTCGGCATGCCTCCATGAAGACATCTCCCTGGCCCTGGCCGCGGTTGCTTCAGCCCGTGCAATGCAGCAAACTTGACATGTAGCTGAGACCTTTTTGCATCCTTCTTCTTGTCTGGAAACCCCTTGTCCCTTGCCTGAGCCCAGGTCTCCTTCCTGGCACGCTCTAGCCGCTGAACTGATGGGTGGTGTGCTGGGAGAAGTCGGTCTGCCAGAGTGGCACGTACAATGCCAGACCCTTTAATGTGTGCCCATGCTGAAGTCAGAAATGCATGGACGGTCTTCTGAGGCATTGTGCAGACATCCAGGCGAGCACCAATAAAATAATAACGCGGCCGCTGCACAGGCTCGCCCAGATCTACTGGGTTCATGACAAGAGCTTCCACGGCGTAGCCCTGCTCCTGCAATGTCTTCAGGACTTGAGCNGAGCACCAATAAAATAATAACGCGGCCGCTGCACAGGCTCGCCCAGATCTACTGGGTTCATGACAAGAGCTTCCACGGCGTAGCCCTGCTCCTGCAATGTCTTCAGGACTTGAGCCTTCGCGCGGGAGATGCCCAGGACATTTTCCAATACAAAACAAGCAGGTCGAATGCAGGCTATGCGTTGCACGACAGCGAAGAAAATGCGAGCTTGCTCCTCTTGCAGAAGCTTCGTGCCATGATGTAACTTCGAAAAGGGCTTGCAGGAAAAGCCGGATGTGTAGACATGCACATAGGGAGCAGTTTCACTTGAGAAGATGTTTGACAGCAACTTTGCTGGCATGGCGTTCTCCTGAATCATGCGTCGCGGGGCAAATGCGCATTCAGAGGCAAACTCATGTGTGTGTTGCGCACACAAGCCTCTCAGAGCATAGACTGGAGCTTCGAGGCCGGAGCAGTCTGTTCCAAGTCGCAACTGCTGCGGCAACGTGACTGCTGAGCCCCCAGCTTCTGTCGTGTGTCAGACACAGCTGCAGCAATCTTCTTCTTGAGACATACACCCCAGTTATCCAACCAGTGCAGGGGGCTGGAGACATCCCATCCTGCATGTTCCTAGGACCTATAGGGACCTAGGGGCCTGGGGTCCGGTGTCCTGCTTCTCTGAACGAAGCTTGCTTGAGCACAGGTGATGTGCGCAAGTCGTCAGTCATCAATCAGTTAATTGCAGCAATGGCAAACTTGGAGTTGTGTTCTGGAGCATCATTACGGCCAGCACTGCTACAATCAGGGTCTGCTGCAGACCTCGGCTGTTGAACGGGGGGAACTCACCGCTGCGCTGGCAATGTCCTGGCCATCAACAAGGAAGGCGATGTACTGTTTATACCCCGCAAGGCTCTCACTTTTAAATATGCTTTCTACGCCCACTTCCACTCTGGCAGCAGGCTGCCCGTCGAAACACGTCTGGGGTGTACGCTTTGGGGTTCGGGGTTTAAGGCTTAAACAACCCCCCCCAAGCCGATGCAGAAGCTGAAGTCATTCAAGATGGAACTCGTCAAGCTTTATCAGCTGAGCCCGAACAGCCCACGAGGAGGTTACGAGGTTTGGAAAAAGGTCACCGGGAGCCAAGTGCAAACAGGACATGGACTGCTGCGGTTTGCTCTCACAGGGCTAACCTTTGAATGTATTTTTTTTGTTTGGNGAGGGGGGTGGGAGGGGGAGGGGGGAGGGAAGGGGGGTGTTGGCCTAAACCCAGAACCGTGAGCCTTGAACAACCCTAAACTCCTGGTTTGGCGATCGGATGTCCATCCCGAATTAGGATTCAGGGCCCGGTGGCTTGTAGGGGTTTTAGATACTTTCGTTGAGGTCTTCAAACTTCTAGATTGAGGCTTCAGGGCAACCCTATTAAACTTTTACCTTACACATCAAGGCTGATGGGTGCTGGGGTGCTTGGGCCGCGGACATTTGGCATTTCCCTCTGGGCGTCCATCCGAAGCCTAATAAGCCCTAAAAACCCTCAAGGAGCAATGCTCTGGCTTTCAGGCTGAGCCTTCCGAGGTGCCCAGGTCAGGGCTTACATCTCCGCAGCTTTCCACTTCGTTTTATTCTAGTGTGTAGGCTTTGAACCTTCAACCGTAGCCTAAACCCTCAAGGCCTCAAGCCCTAGGCCCTGCTTAAAGCCTGGCATATACAACTCCTGAAAAGCAATGGCCGTTCCCAACCCTAAGCCGCCACTGATTGCGACAGTAATGCATGTAGTCATGTAGAGCCCTTATCAAGGTTCCATGTCAGTTTAGGGGAGGGTAGGGTTTGGCGTTTGGGGGGCCTCACTCCGACGAAAGGAGTTTGACTATAGAAGCCAGAGGGCCTTTATGTTAGATCTACCCAAAGGCTCCAATGTAGTTCCTTTCAGGGTTCGTACTACCTTTTTACATTTTGGGTTAAAACTAATATTATACCACCCTTGAAAGGAACTACACGGGAGCCTTGGGGCAAAGCTCAACCAAACTGGCAAAAACAAAGAAACTCACAATCTGGCAGTCCAACACTCCAATCCCAAGCCCAAATCCCATAATCATATACTAAAGTATACTCTGCTCAACATGTGCATATGCTCAGACTGACATGACAAATCCTAGGCAGGCGAGCCCAGACGAATCCACGATTTAGTCCAGGGCCCAGGTCTTGTNACCTATGAATTTTCCGAATAGATGTTGACTGGAGAGGATGTTCATGATGAGAGACACTTTTTGCAGCCAGCAAGCATATGGAATGTTGCCAGCATATAGCTTTCGCACCAACACATCCAAGGCTTCAGCTGCAAGGATATCCTGAGAATCCTGAAACCCGACCTTCTAGGCCTCCGCTGGCCTCTAAACTGATTTTCAGAACCCCAGAGCCCCAAACCCCAAATACGGCAGAACTAGACTACACGAGAAAACTCGAAACCCCAAGCCCTAAATCCTCGATCCCCAATGAGCTTGAATGTTTTTTTGGGGGTGGTAAGCCTAGTACTAGGAAGTAGAGACCACTAAACCGCAGGCAAGTGGGGATGCAACTCAGTCATGTTTTATGCCTTAAGTCGCTAAACTGTGGGCGCTTGGAGCCCCAGGAGCCGCAGGTTGGCCTCCTCCAAACACGCGGTATTAAATTATTCCTCTGGACGCTTGCCATGAGGAGGGGGAAGCATATCAAGCTAAGCCTTGCGAAATCCTCAGTCCCAACAACCTTAAGCCCTATGCAATCCACCCGAAGCCCTAAACCCCAGATCAAAAATTGCCGCGCTTGTCTGACCGAGATGCCCGGTATGATGCAGGAAGATGCCTGCAATTATGAGTTTCTGGGTGGCGTTTCTTTTGGGTTCAAGGCATCAGAAAGAGTTCTGTTTACCTGCAGGAGACAAGGCGACCAGGTACTCAGCAGCAAAACTGTGACTTACAGACCAGCTTGTGCCATCGGGCTTTAAGGATGCTTCTGCCTCTGTTTTAGGATGCTTCGGCCTCTGTAAAGATGCCCAACATTAAAGGTCTTTACTACATTACGGCTTCTTATTGTGGATTGTTCGAGCTATATAGCTGAGATTCCAATCTCGCCTTGTTCATGGGCCAATCGCCCGTTGCGCATGGGCCTTGCTTAGGGCACCGGCTCCGGAATGTAGCTACAGAAAAGATAAGTATGGACAGCATCGAACTTATGGAAAGGATTAAAAGTTGCAGGTTGGTGCCCTCAAGCCTGAGTCCCAGCTTAGCGTACCCTAGATCGATCCTAGGCTCCTTTTTACTTAAACCCCGGACCTAAAGACCAGGTCTACGGTTTAGGGCCTACAGGGATTAGGGTCACAGAAGTATCGATGTCGTCTCTCTCACGGAATTATCGACGTAAGGTTTCAAGCTAGGCTCAGGAAGACCGGAGCAAATCAGGTAGTTCCCCTCGCGACCATTTCTTCTTTCCAATTCGATTCTCGCTACTTCCGGCGCCTAGCTACCTCCCATGAGTGAGCAGCGCAGTCGATCGCCGAAACCAGGTGTCGAGGCGGAGTTGGCAGCAGCACAGCCACTCGCAGTACCG
>BGNK01003850.1:10160-56675 GCA_003297005.1 Symbiodinium sp. clade A Y106
AGTACTAGTACTAGTACTAGTACTAGTACTAGCATTAGCACTAGTACTAGTACTAGTACTAGTACTAGTACTACTACTACTACTGCTGCTACTACTACTACTACTACTACTACCCACTACCACTACTACTACCCACTACCACTACCACTACCACTACCACTACCACCACCACCACCACCACGACTACTACTACTACTACTACTACTACTACATGCTTCTACTACTGGCTATAATATACCCCGAAACCCTGTTCTGTTGGCTGAGGCCCCCACATACTACATGTCTTGAGCTCCAGCTCTCAGAAGTTTCTGCGAATCCGATCCGGTTTGAGGTGGGCCACGCTACTGCGATTTGTCTTTATGAGCCGCTGACTTAGCGCGGGCAGCTGTTTGCAACAAAACGCCAATGATTCCAATGATGCATGATTTCAGAGTCCTTCGAAAAGATTATGGCTATCCGAATCTCATAATAGGGTTTTTCTTATTGCCCTATCTCTTCTGAAATCCAGTGCTCGCACGCGAGCGCACGGGCGAGGGATTTTCCTGATTCCTGGTCTTCCTGAAAAACTCTCAGGCACAGGTGGGTAAGATCATCTAACTCGGCAGGTGTCTTTGCCACCTGCCTCCATTTGTGCAGCTGCCAGCTTTTGCCACCTCCGGCGCTTGCTTCTCTCTGAGTAGTTCAACTCTTGGCCCTGGCGAAGGCTTGGTCGTCACCTTCCACGCAAAGCGGAGACCATCCGTGGAGATGCCGAAAAGATTCTGTCGGAAGGGCCGAGCGGAGTGATCCACGCCTCAGACATGAAACAAAACCCTATGCTGGCCCTGTACACTCTTTCTGCAAGCTGCCGAATCTGCTGAACGGCTGTTGAAAGGTCCCGGCTCACCTAAACCCCAAAGCTCTGTATGCACGAATCGGGAAGTCGAAAGATTGTAAAGCCCATGAGCCCGCGGGTCCGCATCCGCGGCTTCAGAAGTGTCATTATGAATTTGCATAAACCGTTTGAGACTTGCAGAAATTGAGGGCAGGGTGTGGTGGGGTGCGGAGTGTGCCGCACTCTCGTAGCACGTATATGCTTAACACAGCCCCACTGACTTCAACAGGAAACCCAGCAAGCAATACTGACAATAGGTACAACCAGGAAAATGTTGAAGTTGAGGGCCTTCCGTCTCGAACAAGGGTCGTTTTCGGATCCACAGCGGCTTCGCCTTAGCGCATGCGACATGAGCGAGCGAGAATGGTGCCTCTTCCTGTCGCTGTTCAAGATCTCACGCCGTAGTCTGCGAATCGGGTTGAGGCGAGTTGCTCTGTGACGGCGTGGGTTTGGGATATCCATGATATCCACAACTGACCTCAGGTTCATCGGTTTTGTTTCAATAGCTCCAATGTCCAGACCGGCCACTCCTAGAAGTGGCCAAGCTATAGCACCATAGACATGGTCACTGCAGCACCATACCCCTTTGGGTTCGCACCGCGCCTCAATCGCCGGGACTTCTTGGCTCCCAGTGAGGGCCAAAGATTTCGCCCCCGCCAAATCGCAGGAAGCCCAACAAACCCCGGTAGGAGTTCCTGAATAGGTTTCGGCACCATTGGTGAACAATCCCCTTGGTTGGATACTGGTAGCAATGATAGCATAGCATGGTTTAATCAAGATGGTATGTGTCTCAGAAGAAGTTGGTAATTCCCCAGAAGATGTTAGGGCGCTCTCCGGTGCAGTCCTCAGTATGGGCTTAGATGCTCCAAACCCCAAGCATGGTAGGGCCTTGCCATCTGCCTGAGGCGGAGAAGCCCACACAAGTTTTCACAGCAACTCGAAAATGAACTCGCAACCCCACGTGCTGAGCTTCCGAAGCCCCCTGCGATGCGGGCGCAATGACACAGATTTGGGAAGTGACTGCCGGCGCGGGCGTTGGCCGCCCGGCTTGCACGTGGTACTTCTGGATTCTCCATGCCAGCTTGATATGGGGGCCTGAATAAATCACAAATACTATTTCGGGGGCTCCTTGTTATAATCATAGTATAGCATACGGCAAAACCCTATTCTAATTAGCAAGCCCCACAACTAGGCACAGTCTCCACATCTCAGAGGGACATATAACACGACGTATAACCTATGGATGAAGCTGAGTTTTCGGCCCGAGGCGTCTGGAAACCGCAATGTTTTCTAATTATTGCACTCAGTAGCATCATCACAACAGTAGGTTTTTTTAGGGTACAAAACTGTCAATAAGGGTACCACAACAAAGCACTGCAGCATCGGAGCTCGCATGGAACTGCAGGGAAAGCGCCAAATCCAGCCCATTGTCCTCGGCTTCCCTTCTTGCATCATTGTCTGAATGTATGAACCGTTGTAGCCAGCACTATGAGCTTCAGCTGGGCCTTCAATCGTCCAAGCGTCAAAGACTCGACCATGGGGACTGCTCTAGCAACAAGTCTTCTGCCTGGCTCTGCACCCATGCAGGTGGCATTGTCGTTCGAGAGGGTGAGCATTTGCAAAGCAGAAAGCTCGACGCCTGGACTCAACGAGGTATCCATGTTCCAGTCTCGTAGCCGTAGTACTGTTCAGTTCATGTCCAACAGAGCTCATTGCCCCCCAGCAGTTTTACGCACTCCAGCTACAACTTGACCAATATTAACCCTATAGTAGCCTATAGCTTATAGCGCCTAGACATCGGCACTTACTGGTGTTCAGGGTTGCCCCAACTATCTCTACCCCGCGGATCTCAGCCGTGGGTGGCGGACACGGATACTTTTGGTGCTATATGGCGCTGTCTAGCACCTGGGGCAAGGGGACATCATTTTCAGTCCCAGAGTCCTACCCAAATCATCCACTTGTGAAATCCTGCACGCCCTGCAACACCAAGCCGAACCCTGAAGCTCACCCAAACTATGGCATAATGGTGGACCTTGCTGAGTGTTGGCATAGGTCATCATAGGTCCAAACAAGCTTCGAAGGCATGCCGGGCTCAAACGGCCAAGCCCAAGCCTGACCGCTTCTCAAGACTGAGAGCTCGAAAACGCTGGGCTCCCACCTAAGAGGCATGTTTGCGGTGTTCAGCGAAATCCCTGCGGCATAGTTGTCCTGTCTGTCCATGCCGCCTTGGCGGAATGGGATTTGGAGGGCTTGTCGACGACCTGGTTGAGCTGGATTGAAAAGGAGGCACAGAAGTTGAAGAAGTTGGAACTATACGAGCAGCGCATGGAAGATGCCCTGCAGACGATGATGATGGAAAACTACAAGCGCATTATACGATACCTGGCACACTTCTTGGTCGTCGTACTGCTGTATCTCATTTACCTCATGCTGCAGCAGCCGAACTTTGTCTTTGCAGTCCAGTTTGTGGTTGTCTTTGTGCATCATCTCGGCTGCTGGTGGGTGGCGAGATCGCACCTCACCTTCGCAACGCTTCGACTGCTGATGGTGCTGTCGCACGCCGGTCACACCTTCCTCGTCGTCATCACACACTCCTCAGAGGAAGCAGACTACAACTTTCTCTCGGTTTTCGCGGCCTTGCGTGTGTCTGGGGCTGCTCTCATTCACGACCCGCCTGTTTGCATCCCCTGTCAGGCCTGGGTCTTTGTAGTGGAAGTTGCTTGCTACTTCGGACTGGATTGCACACGCCGCGGTCCTCCGTGGCACTTCCTCTGCAGTCAGGCTGTCATCCTGGCCATGGTATGCGGAGTCGCAGTTATGGTCCAGGATTGGGCACGAACTTGCAGCAAAGCTTCATTCCAGTCGGCCGACGCGAATCTCTCTTTGGAAGGCTTCCAGCGGGTCTTGCGAGGCGTTTGCGATGCAGATGTGCTTCTCGATGATAGTTTCCATATCGTCGGGGACAATACTCGCCTGAGACGTGTCCTAGCGACGCCCACCGATACAAGGCGTGAAGTTTACAGACCTGCTCGACCAGGAGGGAAAAACGCTGTTCGAGAAATTCGTCCGCAAGTCTGGCAGCACAAGCCAAAGCCCCGAAGAGAGGGAGGAACAGGAGAAAGGTTGCAGCATTCCGCCGTGCCTGCGCGTCTCACTGCCAAGTGCGTATTCGCGGGTTGGTGTGGACATTTTCCACGTTCTTTTGCCCCGTTTTCTGGATGCTGCAGGACCCCTTCACCTTCTGGCATTTACGGAGGATCCAGATACGAGACTGCAGCCGGAAGCGACTCTTGGAGCGATCCCAGAAGCACTCTCCATGTACCCCGAAGACGACAACGATTGCATGTCCACGGTTGCAGAGTCGGAAGCCGCCTGCTCAAAACACAGTCTGAGCAGCTCGATGCTGTGCAGGGTACATCCCGTTCCCGAACTCCGCGAAGTTACATTGCTCGTGGATGCCAGCACGGACCAGCAAGACGTGCTGCAAGTACACGCCAAGTTCAAGCGGGACAAGAACCTGCCCAATCATATTCACTCGTGCATGCCATGCTTGCAGACCATGCTCAGACCATCGGATTGGCTCAGCATCCGCATGCACGTGGCAAAGTTTGCGTACGAACAGTGCCAGGCTGGGTCTCCAGAGACACATGAGCTACCGTCCGTGATGCTCCGGAGGCTGGATGACCAGAACAAGTTCCTGGCGGAAAATGCGGTCAACCTCGCCCCATGTCGTGGTCAGGAGTCATCGAAGAAGTCATCATTGGTTTGGATCTACGTCCGAGATTTCGTGAATGACGAGGCCAAGTTTCGAATGCAGCCAGGGATTGTATTGAGCTGAGAAGGTCTTCTGCTGCTGGCATACCAACGGTGTACTTGACATGTAGGCAAGAGATCGGAGACATCCCGGCGGCGAGCCGTCGATGTGCACATGATTGGTTCGATATAGTATGATAGACTCCATGGGTTTCCATGCTGCAGTTTCATTGAACAAGATCGCTTAATCTAGCGTCTATAGTTGTGATTAAAGTAGTTGAGTAAGCATGCACTCATTCCCGGGGCCATGCTCGGCGTCTTTGCCACCGCCTTCTTCGGTGCAACCGAAGCCGCGTCCGAGACAAACGAAGATTTGACTACGTTTGGTACATGCAGCTTGGGTGAACCTGCAATTTTGCCCCACTTTTCCTCAAAATCAATACCCAACCTTCCAGCACTTGCAATCGCTTCGTTTGGGCCGTATACAGGTGCTAGGTTCTGCCACCTGCCATCAAGCTTCTACCAAAACAAGGACCATCGCAGACTGCCCATTTAAGAGTCACATACTTTTCCATCCGAGCAGTTTCATTCACGCCCCATTGTCTACGCGCGAGTGTCGTACAGATGCCGGCTCGACGTCTAGTCGTGGCAACGCCTAACGAGCGAAGCCATCGAGAGTAAGGGCTCCACAGCATGCTGAATCTGCCTGGCTAGATACAATTAGAGTAAAGCAGTTGCCGCCATGAGAACCATGCTCCACTCTCCCTTCATCACAAGTGTTTGGAATCGTAACTCTGCTGTAGTCGGAATTCGTTTATTCTTGCCCGAGAGGAGAACTCATATTTCCCGACGTCTGATTTGGCTTGCAAAGCATCACTATCACTCGTGCGCATGGTGCGAGCCCGGATTTGCGGTATGCACATGCGTTGTAGAATTTTTGTTCGTTGCGAGAGAGGCTTCGGTTGGTCATGGTTGGTCGTTCTCATGACCTCAGTTGACCAGTTGTAAGAATAGAAGGTTCGGCACATGAGAAGCGAACCAACCATGTACTTGCAGCGACAGTCAGACGTTGTCAGACCCTTCAGCTTTCGGCGAAGCGTGTGGTGTCTCTTCCGATGACAAGTTGCGGCGTTAAGGTTTCTAGCTAACTAGTCTCAGCAAATACCTCNTCCCCCCCCCCCCCCGGATTTGAAGCCCAGGATGCGCGGCTGTCGCATGCCGCCTTTGTGGAGGAGATCGAGCTTGCCAATGGGCACTTGGCCGAGCAGTGAGGATTTTGCAAAAGGGTAGTAAAGGGTATAGGGTCTACAGAGGCTAGGGTTTAGGGTCATAGGTACACATCAGGCACAGATGAATCTGTCTCTTTGTCCCTACCTCTCTCCCTTAGTCTAAGCTCTTCCTTTATTTCTGGATTTGATATTTTCTCTGGCTTCTGCAGTAAACAGTCTAATGTGCAGTTCTGTTTGTCCGTCCGTTGGTCCGTCTGCATGTTTGTTAGCCAATGAGCTTTGCACAGACTCGAGTGTGTTGTTGTCATGTTTCCCGATTTGTTGCCTGAGTTGCTCGAGCGCGAGTGCCAAAAAATGTATGTTTGTTTGTAACGTGCGTATGCGTGTGTGTATGTATGCATGCCTGCTTGTCGAGAGCGAGTGCTAAAAATGTATGCATGTATGTATGTATGTATGCATTATCTATCTACATACTTGTCTATCTGCCGAGCAAGCTGGCAAGCTAGCAAGCTAGCAAGCTAGCTGGCTCTCACCCTCACCCTCACCCTCACCCTCACCCTCACTCTCACTCTCACTCTCACACTCAGTCTCAGTCTCAGTCTCAGTCTCACTCTCAGTCTCACTCTCACTCTCAGTCTCACTCTCACTCTCACTCTCACTCTCACTCTCACTCTCACTCACTCACTCTCTCTCTCTCTCTCCCTTATAGATTTTTCTTTATACGTATACATATCAATTCGCATGTGAGTGCATGTGCGCGACCGTTCAGATGCTTAACTTTGTGTTGGTCCTCGGTCCTCACAGCGGCAGCTCACTCGCGACAAGTGCGAATTTTGTGCACAGTCCCGGAGCCCCAGTAAGAACACCTTACGCCGGCCACTCAGGCGGCTGCGCTACAAGCTCATCTCGGGCTCTGGACCCGAGACGGGCTGGGCCATGGCCATAGTTGCAGGAATAGATTACAGATTTCACTGGTTGAACAAGACGAGGGTCAAGTAGCATTACTGGCAGCGTGCGCTTTATCTAGGCTTGCTGTTTGCACATGGATTTGTCTCCCCCTATATATTATCGCCATAATATACAGACCACCTGGGAGCAGGCTGTAGATTCGGATTTAGGGTTCAGGCCGTCATGGTCAAAAGCAAAGCACGCATCGGAGCGCGTGCGCTGCAGTCCCTCCTGAAGAGAGGGTTTCGGAGTGTATCTTGAGTGTCTTCCTTTTCCCATTGCCGGCAGACGACAGTGGACCCGAAAGTGCGAAAGGGGCACAGCTTTGAACTGGCACAGGCGAAAAAGGCGGTCAGCTTTTGCAGAGGCATTTGTCGCGTTGCATTTGCCGGATCAAACCATTGTTCAACGCAGCGGGAGACGGAGAGAGAGAGAGAGAGCCATGCTCTACATCCAAATTAGCTGCTGAAACCCAAATACCGTCATTGTCACATACCCACAAAGCCCCAGTCAAGATGGGGGGGCCCAAACAGGGCCGGGGGATTTAGAGCACAGATGCACCGATGTCCGGGAGAAGAAGAAGAGAACCATTGAACAATAATCCACCCATTGTCAGCCTTTGTCATCACACGCACGTGGAGACAGGAGGGATGGATCAGACAGAGCTAACTACGTACTCGTAGGTTGAATCGCTTTATCCGCCTGCAGTCCCGTGTTGCCCAGCCCCGGTGCAAACGCGTCTGGCAAGTTGGGCACGCACTTTTTTGTTGCCAGGGCAGTGTCTTGTCATTCTGGAGATGATGTTTCGATTAGCAAGGTTCCTGTTGGAACGCCTCGGAGCATGTTCAGTACCAACAGCCATACGAGCCTCGCAGGGACAAAGGCTTCCCCTGTCTCGCAGCAAAACTATCGAAAAAATGGCGCAACTTTTGTCCGTGGTCGTTCAGACCCTTGTCACCTCAAGGTCAGCACCCGGCTTTATGGGAAGGACCTGCCAGACACCCAGAAGCTCGTGCGTGTGACGGAGCCTGCCGAGGTTCGGTGAAACGCGCCGCCTTGTTCGTTGTGCCCTTCTTGTCGGTCACTACAGAGTGACTACAGTAGGGCGTGTGTCGCCCAAAGCCAATGATATTCTCGCCGATGCTGCCGCAGAAAATCCCAAACCCATCGTGAACTTACAATCCTAGTATGAGGCCAAATCCGGAACTGGAAGGCCCAGGAAAGCACCCTAAGCCCTAAGCCCTGGACTTGCGGAACCTTGCGGTGATTTTTCAGGCCTAAATGCCATAAGACCCGGATCTCGACAGGAATGGTGGACCTAAGTCACTACCATCATATCCGTCCTGTTGAGGGTTGAGGGCTGATCTTCGGGGCTTCCATGTGCCCTTCGCGAGCAAGCTTAAGGCTCCGGCGCTTCCTGAAAGTCCGGGATGCAGCAGCACCGGAGAAGCAACAGTGGCGCGAGGCAAGGGGCCAGGGGCTAGGACCGGAGAGGGTACGGTGACAAATACTTTCTCGTTTTTTGAATTGGTGGGTTGCTGGCGGAGCAAGCAGGAGCGATGTAGTTGGGGTGATAATGGTTGATGGGACCTTTGTCCGCTCACGCTGTAAGTAGCATCTGTCTCGAAGCACTGCAGCCCGGAACTCTAAACTATTGTACTGCAGGGTCCGTGTTCAGCTCCTGGTCACTCTTTCGCAGGGAACTCCCTTCGGCCGAAGGAACTGCCCCAAGAACTTGAGCTGCAAGTCTGACATGAAGTTCCCTTGAAGCACGTCAGAGCCTTTTGCAGGTGCCATTTGTGGGACGAATACCCATGGCAGCAACGCCTCAGAAAGGCCCTTGGGTGAAAATGGCGCAGAAGGAGACATGTTGGGATGCTTGCAGTCGCTGAAGCATGGCGCTTGCACAGTTTATGGTCGTGGGTTGAGTACACTCACCTGGGGGGTCAATTGAAATGTTGTTGGAGGGCCCCCACCGCTGTGCTTGTTTCTGCCCTGAGCAGCGTCGCCCAGCGGTGCTAGCGGCACGCTCCAAAAATATCCGTGGCATTTCCATGTACCACAGACGGCGCTTGAGGCTAAACTGCTCAGCATAATGTGTGTTCAGGTCACTAAGATATGCTCCGATGTAACCGGACAGGTAAGCAGCCACTGTTCTGCGCCAGCGGCTCAGGTTTTGCGCTTCTAGCACAGTCCTCCTGCAGTACTCATGTGACTGCTACCTTCGAGCCCTGCACAGCTCGGGAAAGGCATGGTATTCCGGCGGGTTCTCGATGAAAGATGGCGAGAAGCTGCCTCTCAGCCGGAGTTGTTAAGGGTTCAGGTTTTATGATTTGGAGTTTGGGGCCTGGTAGGGTTGAAAACGGCTTCTGTGGTGCAAAGCCTATAACAATCTATGGCCGCTGCGGCTGAGAGCTTTGACTTCGCTCGTCTCGGCTTGCCGTCGAACTTCACTACCTGTGGCCGGAAAAACCTACCTTTTTAGGGTTCCTTATTATGGTTTCTATATATAATTTCTTAAAAGGGTCGGTTTGGGGGGCCAAAGGTAGGGCCTAGGGATGCAGGCAGGGGTCGTGGAGAGGATTGCGATCCTGGCGAACATCATGCTAACGGTTCCGTGCAGCGAGGCGGTGTCATGTAGCTTTACATGGCATGTTGAATATATGAGTGTTTGTTTGTATTTGTGGATTACAGAAATGGTTCCTTGCATACTGTTCAATTTGGGACGCTTGGTTAGGTTTTTCACTCTCAACACCGCAGTTCACAAGTCACCTGTTGCCAACTGCTTTACATTACATGTACTTCTCCCATCTCAGCCAGCTGGTTCGGACGGTGGCTCGTGACATGGCTCTCTTGTAGCACTTGTGTTTTAAGACGAAGAGGGTGCGTGTGCAGTATGTACGGCTCGAAGCATGGGCTAGTGCATGTGGTATCATGTCGGGATGACAGGCATCATCACAATCGTCGCCACTCTTGTTCCATGGCAGAGTTACATCCGAAAGACTTGTTATATTGGCCGAGCATACCCAAAAAGGCCTTCAACAGCGTGGCAGCGTGCTGAAAGTTTGTTTTGCGGTCAAGCCGCCAAATGCAGATCTTGTTCTCAGGGTCTTGGGTTAGATGGGACACTTTAAGACTTGTAACATTGTGTGATGCTGATTCACTGGTTTCCAGCGCTGGCTGGGCTAGGAGGTCGGGGCTGCAACACCTAGCTAGCTAACTAACTAGCGAACTAACTAGCGAACTAACTAACTAACTAACTAACTAATACCTAACTACCCAACTAGCCACCTGACTAGATGAATCATTGACGAACTGACCAGTTGACTAACTAGCTAGCTAGCAAGTTGGCTAGCTAACTTACTAATTCTGTAAATACGTGACACAAAGAGGGTTAAGCATACAGGTATTCGTAATCGTTTCAACAGTAGACAGTTAAATTAGATAAAATGAAGACATGGTTCAGCATATGACAGCACACACATCCTACTGTAATAGAGTCACAGAGTTCAGCAGAGCCTTTGTTGATATTCAACCTTCAGCTGCTTCCAAGCCCAGCATCAGGTTAGCTCCGCTCATGGAAGCAGTGAAGGATGCTGGTGTGGAGGCTGGTAGAAGCGGGATGCCAACGGCCAAATTAACAATTTGCAAGAAGGTCTTCAGGCTGCGTGCATGCCATCATGTCAGAGGTGTGAAGCATGCGTGCATACAGACCGCGGCAAGGGCAAACGACTTGGCCACTGCTGGCTGCAAGATGCTGTGTTGGCCCAGCACATGCCGTATTCCACCTGCTCCGAGCCCTCGAGAGAATGCTGCGCTCAGGTCTCTGCCACGTCTCTTCCAAAAGCATGTAGAGGTAATCTGTAGGTTTGTTGCTTGCGAACTTGCGAATGGATGCCTGTGAAGTTTCGGCAGAAGGTATGTCACTATTATCTCATGTTCTAGAGATGACACCCTGTCCCAGCAGGATGCTGCGATCTTCCATTTCCCCGACGGCTACGAGACCCTGCCCCAGTTTGTTGAGAGACAGCCTTTTGAAGGTTTAGGGCATCACATCAGCCCAGTCGCGTGCGCAAATGTGCTACACTTGGCGAAGCAGCAGCCAATTCAGACACCAAGCAGTCCAGGCTGTCATGTGCCGCCAACAAGCTGAAGCCCTCAACTTCGATTCAGAAACCGCCCCCCGAACGTTGTCCGATGTCTCGCAGGATGACTGGAGAAGGTCGGGAGCCTTGGGCCACTTACATCGACCTGCTCGTGGGGGAGATCAACAAAGCTGCAGGCAGACAGGTTCACTAAGGTCAGGGTTGTGAGTCTGCGGTTCTTTGGGGGTACGGAAGCTACCCGGAAGTTAGCAGCGAACCAAAGAGCTATAACGGCCGTAACGTTCCGAGGAAGGAAGCCTAAGGGGACTGTACTAGGGGACTGTCTTCTTGGTGGCCTGGCATGCGATAGTGCTGCTGCAGGTGCCGCGGATCGACCCCTGCACTTTGCCTGCCTTGTGGGACTTGATTTGTTTAAATATATAAGTAGATCTTCTCTAGTGTGCACATCAACTTTGTCAAGATCTCCCCGGGCAGAGTGCGGGCGTGGGCAGTCGCAGGTAACTTCTGAAGTTGTTTTTTCGATTGGGGAAGCTGTTGTGTTGCAGGACCCTTTTGTAAAGTTTGTTTTACTTCCTATCTCTCCCTCCCCGCCGCTTCCTTCCTGGTCTACGGTTGCTATTTCTGCTGCGATTTCAGAGGTGTTATTAGTTGTGGCAGCTTGGTAAATTCGACGGCTTGCTTGCATCGGTGAATCTATGCAGAGATGCAAAAGGAGTACTGGTGTTATTTCTGAGAAGCTTACTCTCAAGTGAGCAATCACGACTGCTGTCCGGTCGCATGGCCATTACGGCTACTAGCACTGGTATTTCTATCATTGCTACTACCACTACTATTCCTTACCTGTCGGAGCTTAGAACTCGTCGCAGCCAAGGATTCTCTTCGGGCACTCCCGAGGGGCGGCGCCCGCCACCTGCGTCGCATATCGCCTGGGTACACGCGTGCAGCTTGGCTCAGGCACAGCGTGTCGGGTTTGTTTTCATTATCAGTGCAATTTTCGTGTAACGGTTCGTGTGTATATACCTGAAATAGATTGTTTGACTGACGGGAAGCTATGAGAAAGGGTGCCTCCGGCCACGGTTGCAGTCTCCGACTCGCTCCTGGCGAGACCGGGTGTGTTTCTGGACAGGAAATGCATTCATATAGGGGTCTAAATATTTACCAATACCATTTTGCGGGTTCCTTATTACTATAGTGGGCCCCAGAACCCTATTATTCAGACCCCGATATTATCTTTGTGTTTGTCGGTCTGTCTAATTATCGGTCTCTGTGTCTGTCCGTCTGTCTGTTTGTCTGCGTGTTCGGGTGCCTGTCCATAGAACCGCCGGACGTGTAAAACCTGAGCCGACCCAACGAAGGCATTCTCCAAGCGTCGGAGCGCATGTGCTGCCTAACCTGACAAGGTGAACCATGCAAACAACTGAAGAAAGCTCCACGTGCAGCTTATGACTGGCTACAGGAAGCAGAATGTGAAGGAAAATAGTTAAGTTTCCATTTCACCTCTCTAGAAAGCAGGCCCAGGGCTATCCGATTCCTGACTTAAGTATCCACTACAAATCTCCCGAGTGCCAGCGGACGATGGAAGCCTGAGGTCAAGCTCCTCACGTCATGCAAGTTCTGAGGCTCTGATGCGCAATACCGTACTACCCGGACACGCAGAGAGAAACGCAGAGAGGCGCACAGAGAGACAGACACCACACTCCCATGCTCAGACACCGACAGACAAAGAGACACACACACACACAAACACACACACACAGACACACACACACACCATCCGTGTTTCAGTAATATGTCGGCAAGGTGACTTCATGTACCCAAAGCCTGCATCTATAATCCAAATATATATGTACATACACATATATATATATATACATATGCCGCAAGTTCTCTCTTGTCCTCGTCCTTATGCAGTCGCTACCTCCTCCCTCCGAGGAAGAAGGTCTACATCGTTGCCTGTGGCGCTATGAAGGCCCAGGAGCCAACTGGCTGGGAGCTCCTGAGCCAAAGATTCAAAGAAGGAGGCGCTGGCACGGGAATGGGTTCCTTCTCCGAAGCCTGCATTCGCACCTTGTTGGCCCCAGCAATCCTCTTGTCCTGTGTAGCAGCTTCGAGCAGCTCTGTCCTTTGCTTGATGTGAGTCGATGCCTGCACCCACAGGTTGTTGACCCTTGCGTGCTATTGTATGTCCCGTTAGAGCCTAGCGAGCTACGAATTCGGAACATGCTCACCGATTCTCTATTCCTGGAGCAACTCCGCACGGCGTTGTCGTTGCATGGTTACATCAGCTGCTTCTCCCTTCTGAACCACCACTAGAACCGCTGCGACTGCCCGCTGCCACTGCTGATAGTGTGGCTGGTGACGATCACTATGCAGCTACTTAATAGGACGATGTCATGTGCTGCTCTCGCTGCTCCTACTGCTGTCGCTACTGCTGTTGTGGCTACGACCGGCTACTACTTCGACGACGACTACCACTGCGACGACTACTACTGCTACCATTGCTGCTGACGACTTACGACCAGCCCTGTGCATTTGAGCAGTGAGTTCGAGTTCCGTGGGAGGAGACCGAGACCTTCTGAAATGGTTCTCGAGTATTCAGCCTCTTGGGCAGCTGCTTTCAGATCCTCCCGGGATTGTCTTACATCTAAGTAGGGTCTCGGGATTTCAACAGTTGGGACTTTCAGTGATGCCGCTCGCGCTGATGTCGGTTTGCCGTGGTTAGGGTCCCTATTGCCTCACTCCTTGATGACGCTGCCATTCTACCTCAGACTTCAGTCCCCTACATGTGTATTTTTCGGCAGCTCCCTAGCTTGTCAGTCTAGCCAGCTCGCAAGCATTGCTATTGATCCTAATGTTGACATTATTCTTATAGTTTTTTGAGCTCCGCAGCTGCTATCTCAGGCCGGATAACTTGCTGCTTCGCCGCACGGCCTTTGAGGCATCGCTCAGAGAATTTGAGGAGCAGCACCTCGTTCCGACAAGGTTCGTCGAGTTTCGAGTAATGGCCTGCACCCGGTGCCTTTGCCCAAGCAACTCAGGTAAGACTCTGCAGCAAGGAACCTTAAAGCCGAAGCCCCATATTCCTCAAGGTGATTTGATTTGTTTCTCATACAGGTGAAATTAGCCACGAACACGAAAGCCTCAACCCCAAAGCCGCATGATGTGAGTAGCTTGAGGATGAGACTTATGTGGAGTCTTGCCTGCCGTGTGCGAGAGTGAGGGAGGAAAGCCGTAAGTAATGCCGGCGAATTGGAACCATGAACCTCAGCTGGCGAGTCCGCGTGTGAAGCTGAGGATCACTTCAAGCAAGATGATGTCTGACATGCTGCACGTGATGCGGACACAGCACCTCTGCAGGAAGTGTTGTTTTGTTTCCCAGCATGTGGCCCAGTAAGGTTTCGCTCCGCAAAGGACCGGCAAATGCCTGGCATTCCAAAAAATGACGAGGTCTTTGCAAGTTGGGCAGGGGCTCATATCTGACAGGAGGCTCGAAGACAAGACCTCGATAAACCCCATAGTCGTATCCCATCCATCATGTAATCATCGAATTTCTGATGCTGGTCCCCAGACCGTAAAACCCTGATGGTTTGGGCTCGTGTATGCAAGATCCTCCGCAGACCGGTTCCATCGAAGGAGAGAATGTAGGCTCCTCGCACTGAAGCCAGGGCTTACAATCGGTAATTCATGACTTTCCCCACACAGACATGTTCAACGGGAGCCTCAAGAGTCAAGAGTACGGCAAAAAGTACTGCCACCAGGCATCTTTGCCGGGGTTCTCGGACTCCAAACAATCCGTCTTGGCTCTGCGATTGTGAGAGCCACAAGGAACGCTTCGTGTTGTTGCTGGCATCCTTCAACGTGCATCATGTTTCTCTTGTGGGTCCTAAGGTCCGAAGATGTAAGGCATTGCGAGGCTGTCTTCAGGGAACAGTTGTTACTGGTTTACTGGTCCCATTATAGGTCTTTTCGGACCGGGAAAGCAAGCTTTCCACGTTAGTTGATAATGCTGCCGCCGTGCTTTGCATTCGTACAGAAAGGTACATCCCGTTATGTAATTGCTTTGTAACATTATGTAACCCAGTAGCCCCATCACAGTTGCATGTTGTTGGCATCACAGGCAGGTCCCAACTTGCTCCCAAAGCCCACACCTGTAGCCCGGTCTCTGCTACTGCAGGTACCGCGACGCCATGTTTCCAGACCCCGACAGGGACTTCGGCTGCATGCCAGTGCCTGCCTCTGCGGGACAGTATTGGTTGCAGTATTGATCGCAAGTCTGCCATTGAAAGGACGTATTTGCAGTAGATGCTCGTATCGTTCGAAACCCGTAGATTCGACCGCCTTCATTTCGAAGGCATTGAGGAACTGAGTAAGCAAACCGGCCTGATAGCCGTTGTATTGTGGAGAAAGGCCCATCATCAGATCAACGTCGCAATGCGACACTGGCTTCCGAAGAATACTAGAGGCTCTTGAGGCATATCAGATGTGTGTGGCTGCAATTGCGCGAGTTGGGGACGCCGGCTGACTAGCAAAGCGGCACTTCTTTATCATCCTTCCAGGCGTGATCGCAGGGCGTTGTCTTGCCCGAAGGCCCTGCACATACACGTAGTGGCGGGGCCTTAACTTTTCATACGACTCCACAAGGTCAAACGTTGGGAGTCCCATGCCTGGAATCGCAGAAGCAAGCAGGGCAGACAAAGCATGTTCCAAAAGCACAAAAGGATGCCCAATTCTGAAGACGGCAATTCCCGAACTGCCATCTCAGCCTCCAGCAGTAACTTGGGGAAAAAGGGGCTTGAAGAATCAGTTGCATTATTCCTTCGGGTGCCTGTTCGTAATTACTTGTAGCTCCTATCTTATGCGGTGTTGGGGTAGGGTTGAGGGGTTTAGGGTTCGGGGTTCAGACAGAGAGGGAATCGCAGGTGCCGATCATGGCCGTCTCACCTCTGCAAGACGAAGCCTGCCAGCCGGATCACTGTGAGGCCCGGGGCCGAGCCTGTGGTAGTAGTTACCAGTAGGCTGCCTTGCATTTCTTAGGAGTTCATGTTTGAAATCCATAGATGTTGTAGAATGGTAGGGCTTACATTGGATGAATTTCTGGCCTTATTAGCGCATGTGCTTCTGGAAGCAGTGCAGCTTTGGCAGATTCGGATAGATATTACGGCCGAGAAGTACTAGGAGGTTTCATTCCGCCGTCGCTATCCATGTTTCTTGCACCCCCAAAATTCGAGAATTTAGCTGCAGCAGGCTCATTGTAGACGTTGGGCTATTCAGAGCATTGTCTGAGCCGGATTTTTTGAGCTCATAACTTGCCAGCTGACTTATTAATGTCAGGTCGAGGGACAGAGCAGAGGTGAAGACTTACCCGCGAGCCCTTCAGTTCAGGGGCCCGAAGACGCCTGAAAGCCTACTTCACAACCCTAAAGGCAAAATCCAGAGCCAAGAAACCAAAAGCCGGCGCCAACTCGTCTATTGGCGGTGCGTACGGCGTACGGTTTCGCACGGGAGCCTCAAGCCTAAACCTTGAATCTAACCCGGGGGGAGATGGCACGTTGGGGAGGAAGAAGCGGAAGATCTATGTAGCCCAGATTCACGAGCCGGAGCTCGACACTTCTCACCACCATGGCCTTTCAATTTCGGTCGTGATAAGATGTCCCAAATCATCCCAAATGCCAAAATTCAAGTCCAAACCCTACCTACCAGGATTTTTTCGGGGCGAAATGCCAGCACCATATGTCAAGGCATGGGGACGCCTGACCTCAGCGGGTTTCCAGCTCGAAACGGTGGTCCCCAAGATGCAAGAGGACATTTTTTGGGCTTTTGGGGTTTAAGTTCTAGTGCTACCATCTCGGCATCACTATGGTGTTGCCACTTCGAGTCTTGTGCGGTGCTGGTTTCTGAAGAATCTACGTCGTTTTCGGGGCTCAGTTCCCTTTACAACGCACAGAGCTTACAGTAAGCTACAGGAAGAGCCTGAGAGCCTTCTTTGGGCTTTCGGGCTTGCACACAGGCGTAGGTGGCACTTTGACTTGTTTGTGCCGGCTGGTTGGAGCTCTTGAGCACCTGCTGTTGTGGCAGCCTCCGACTGGTTTCCCAGAGCAGGAGCCAACCAAGGGGGTTTGATTGTTTCTGAGACCGAAGCATTTTCAAGACAGACAAAAGAGGATGCATCAATGCATGCTCGCTGGCCCAGCCCCCTCAACCTAAATCCGAACCAGCCCAAGCATTAGTAGACTTTGGTTGTGAGCTTCGGGCACTTTCTCAGACATCTATCGGTGCACTGAGAGTCGCTCGCATTCTGCACAAGTAATCTCGTAGTAGCATTGTAGGCGTGACGTATACAATCAGCACTCGTAAATATCGTAGGGACATGGTTTGGATGACAGTACTGTAGCAGCAGCATCAGGAACAAGACTTATAGTGAGCAGTGTGAGTGTCAGCAAATTCTTCGGGAGTGGGTGCCTTAGCGATTTCCCAAAACGGTTCGCCGGGCTGCGGATTTCGAAATCGGTGTTACTGTGACTGTTTGCGAACATCGCGGCTTTGGCCACACATCCGACATGATTGTATCTGAAAAGAACACCCAGAAACTGGCATCGGCCTCTTGCAAACGCAGTAGTCCTTACTGGCCTTTTTGATGGTTCAGCATGATGCCGACAAGGAGAGACACTGGCAATTCAGGCGCAAGAACCGATTCCCAGAAACGAACTAGGCTAACTGATAAGTGCAAGGGGCAAAGACTCCTATTCTTCCGGCAAAGTACGGGCCAAAACGACAAAGCTTCAAGGCTTCGGGGTTCCATTGAAACTCGGTAAGTAAAGAAGGTGCAAGGTTGAGGGTTTGCGGTTTGCATCGAATCCCACTCGTTCTCATTGTCATTACTAGCACCGACATTTCCATGTTTGATGAAGTATTGTACGTGTTGGTATTTGCCTTTACCCGACTATTGCCCATCTCATGCAGAATCATGTGGTATCGGGTAAGGAAGCTGGCCACATGGATTGCCTTATGCCGCGCCAGGCCGGGAGCGGGGGCGGCAGGGAAGCTGGCAAATCAGCTTAGACAGACACCGGTTGCTAAGTCTTGTCTTAGGTGCTGTGTCAGAGTCAGTTCGGGCGCATAAGGTAAGAGTAAAACTGGGCCCCGCGGTTGTGTTGCTGTACTCGTTTACCAAGAGAGAGTTAGCTATCGTAGCGGTCGCAGCGTCTGTAGTAGCATAAGCAAGTCGGGTACTGGCAACATCCTCACAGAGCCCAAATCCTGGCCCTGTCGTACATCACTGTAAGAAACTGTCAAGAAGGCTTGATCTCTGTCCCGTTCCAATCACCATCGCCGACATCCTCATCATCATCATCACCATCATCTCTTGCCCATAATTATCCGTATCATGACTTCCATCCTTACAGCTGCCGTGTAACCGGACTTACAGAAGAGTAGCATCTTGTACCACAATGTCCCTAAGCCCCACGGCCCAAGCCACCATCGTCGCCCCACAATCTGCTTTCAGAGGAGGAGATTCCGATTCCGAGCGAAGTGAGGGCTGAGTCGCCGCTGCTACCACCCGCAGGGATGCCCAGACGTTTCCAGCGGCTGGAGCTCTGTGTCCAAGTCTTTCGGAGTAGCTTCTGAGGCTTTGGAATGCTCGCCTTGCAAGGGCACTACCCGGACTTATCCGCGACTGCGGCATAGAAATGCCCTTCCGCTTCCAATGCTGCCCTGTAGCCATGTTCCTCTACCCCTACCTTAGACTTGATTGAACCCCAAACAGACAAAACCCCGTGCGCATCTATGCACCGCAGATCGTAAGCCTCGGCCGCTTTCTACGAAAGGAAGTCCGTTTCCTAGATGAACCAGACTTGGCTCTAAACCGAGAAAAGAACTCTTCATTTTCTTGCGATTGGAACCCAAACCGCCCCAACCCAAACCCTGCCTAGTGATTCGCTCAGCAATGCAGGAGGCAAAAAACTCTAAACCCGGAGGCACAGACTGTCTTGTCTCCGGGTTCGCCGCGAAACCAATCTCGGCTTCCACTGCCCAATGTTACTGTACGCCCAGCTCCTCCAGAGCCGACTGTGTTTACCCTAGAAGCTGGACTCCTGCACCCTCAATCGAACAAGAACCCGAGAACATCTGAGAGCTATCAAGAGGCCCAGCCGCAGCTAGATATTTGCCTTGCGCGCATAGATTCTCCTGGAGCCTCGGGATTTTCAAGCCTTGGAGCGCCACTAGTCAGGTGAAGTCCAAGGATGTAGAGCTCTAATCCATCGAGTTGAAGGTTTGAATTCTGGATCTTCTCGCCCCTGCTATGCCATGACATCTGGCGTCTGCCGGACCCTGCATGGAGGGCTATATCCCACGTTTCATCTGTTTCGACCAAAGTCCTCGCCTGATGATGCCGAGCTGCGCACGCCCAAAGACTGACGAAACCGTTAAGGACAACGACTAGGATGATCCGCCACGTGCCGCGGTCGTTCGCTTTAGGACGGTAAGACTAACCACATCCCAAGGATCCACGGCTGACGTATCTGGCAAAGCAGTGGTTCAAGGCTGCCCCAGTGCTAGTGGTGCATGAAGTCATACACAGTACATGTATATCTAAGTACATGCTGTACATGTTTTCTTGAGTTGCACACCTGCTCATGTACAGCTATGTGCAGTGATTCACCGTCATGTATACTGTATAAGTAGTATAAGACTATACTACAATATCTTATAACATAATAGAATGTGTGTATATATATATATAGATACATCGATGGACATATACACAACCTCAGCAGGTTGCGGCATACGCAAGAATCGCGTGCCCCGACTCTGTTGCAGGTCCGTGAGCTGCAGCATAGCAGAGGAAGATGCGAGCTCTTCGAGAAGATCTGCAAGGACCTGTCTGCTAGGTGTGCTTGCTGGCCGGAGCTTCGAAACCGACACCCACAGCGAAACGGCAGCCGGTCTAAGCCCGGGCGACGTTGATGCCCGATATGCGTTCGCGCAGCAGCAGGGGCTCGGTGAGATTTCAATACCGCAAAACCGTGCCCAAAACCATTCCGACTGAGGGGTTTACGAGTTCTGCAAGTCTTTCTCTTTGTGCCCCCCACTATAAACCCAGATGCAATCGAGATCACAGCGCAGGATATGCAGCAGTTCCTGCACTGAGAGACTTTGGCAAGCGGCAAGGATTCTCAATCT
Source organism: Symbiodinium sp. clade A Y106 (assembly GCA_003297005.1). Lineage (NCBI taxonomy): Eukaryota > Dinophyceae > Suessiales > Symbiodiniaceae > Symbiodinium > Symbiodinium sp. clade A. The sequence goes on from BGNK01003850.1 coordinate 30,254, forward strand.
CGGCTAAGGAATAGCAGGGTCCCAAAAGGTAGGAGCGTCGATTAGGCCCAGGCGGAAGTCTTCCAGTCTTCCACCGTTCCCTCTTCGCGTTTGTCTTTTTTCGTGTTCTTTCTGGGTCGCTTCTCTCTCTGTTTCTGCCTCTCGTTTTTGCACAGTCCTTGCATGTATTTGTCTAGGCACGCGTACAGGTTGTTAGAATATGTCTACATGAACATGAAGCAAAGGAACAGAGCATACACATACACTGACATGAAAGTTGCTACATGCATATCTACAGTGGTTGAAATGTGCAAACGAGAAGATGTATGCATATGCACACAAACACACACATATACGTATATATATATATAAATATACAATACATGCAGGAATATAAATCTAGGCAGCTGATTGGGTGAGTAAGTCAGGGGGCCACGAGTTCTCAAGAACTCGGGTTGGCTTAGGTGCAGCTGGGACATTCCGAAGGCAAGAGGCGAGGGTTCTCATCCATGGCGAGGGATGACAAAACACCTCAAACTGGCTTACTCGTGTGCAGAGTTCGTTTGCCCTGCGTTGTGGGCTTCGTCCCAACCAGATTCGAGCAGAGCAGGCCACAAACCGCGGGGTGTAAAGCCCAAAGCATTGGACTTCTCTACATCGGCTGTCAGTGTTTCCCACTACACATGCGCGGACGCGATCGGCTTCAGGTGGTAGGGGGATGGCACTAAGGTTTGGGGCTAAAAACGACATTCTGGCTACTTTGAGTGTCTGGGTTCGACTTAATCTTCTTGCAGAAACGTAGTGTCCATGACATTCTGGAGTGTGCGATGGCTGGCCATCCTTGCTGCAGCGTTGTCGGGAACCCAGTGCTGGTGGCAAGGGCTTGAAAGGGCCGTGCGATGCCGCGCGGCTCCAGTTAGGCCTCCGAATGCCCAACCCGCCAAGCCGTGAGAGTAGAGACCCTCTACATCCTAAACTTTGGTCCCCAAACTCTGAACCACTTTGGTGCACAAGCAAAGCTGAATCAAAAGCCGCCCTCCTGCACTAGAACCTTGCGGTTCAATTTCTGGGACTCCGCTGCCGCCTCATGCAGCTGAACTGATCAATCATTGTAAAGCCTGCCTGGACCCTGAATGGCTTACCTGTCCCCAAAAGGTAGGTTCTTTCGGGTCCAGGTGAAGTCTGCAACTTCGAAGCAAAAACAGCTCCAAACCTCAAAACAAAAAGCATTGCCACATAATTAGAGACCTGCGGTGCTGGCTTGGGCCAGTGATGGGGGAGCCAAGCAGGCAGCATTTGACTTAGCCCGAACCCTGACCCCCACAAACTCTGAATCGACCCAAAACCCCCAAGCCCCCACAAACTCTAGACTCCAAACGTCATGCCTCTGCCTATTTAGGAGCCTTGGGCACTAAACATATTGGGGGAAAAGTATTTTTTCCCCAATATGTTTAGTACTTGTAGTATTTAGGAGCCTTGGGCGACAAGCTGGCTCCGCTGAGGTGCAGGGGAATCAGAAATCTGCTTCTGGGTTGCTGCTTCGAAGCTTCGGGCTAAGAGCACTTCAAGGTTTAGGGGGTTTAGGGGTTAGGGGTTAGGGGTTTAGGGTTTAGGGGTTTAGGGTTTAGGGGTTTAGGGTTTTGGGGTTCAAAAAAGGGGTTTAGGGGTTAGGTTGTTTTCTCATTCTCTGAAAGCCTTTTTCAGGATGGGTCATGTCCGGTATGAGTCGTGAGGTAAGCTCAACCTACTTCGCGCTGAGTTTCCTTCCGATTCGGACCTCTCTTCAATCCCGGCGGCCTCCGACATTCCAGCATGCTCAGACAGCCAAGAAACAAGCAGGAACCCGTTTAAGCCTTCGGATAATTGGAGCCTTCTTCCGAAAGTCGACGCCAGGCAGGCCATGACCACGAGCCAGCACATGGAGGTTGGACTGGTGTTAAGGGCTCTCTCATGATCTCATCTTGCGGCTTAGGGTTGTGCAGCGGGTGTAATGCCGAGAAGGGTCGCAGGCGTATTGAATGTAGCCAGGTGCATTGTGCATGGAATCGGCCGTTTTGAGGTGAGATGCATGCTTCCAACTGCTGCATCACAGGCCATGATCATGAAGACCGCGACCATGGCAGCAAGGAGCTCATTCGACATCGCGGATGAATTTCAATCTGGCATAGAACCTTTGCACATGGGGGTTCTGCTTGTAGAACGACTCGCTTCTTGAAAGGGCAAGGCAAGGGGAAGAGTGTCAGAGCCGAGGCCACGGTGGACATGGCCACAAGCGAGCATTTGCCTCGGAGAGCAAGCTACTTTTTCGTGCATACTTCGTTGTGTTATACTATATCCCGCTTGTCCTGTACCTCAGCACCGCAACCAGGTGGGGAAACAGCACCGCAACCATCCCTGACGGTCCCTGTGCTTGTTCAAGGTTTAACGACCTGATTAATACCAACAATAAATAGCAGTACTGATAATAAGTACTACATATAATAATATCCACACTAATTTATTTCTAAGAAAGTGCGTCATTGAAGTGCAGTATGTGAATGACCAGGCTTTGCGATGCAGTTTGAAGTCGTACCTAATGCATCTGTCACGCGTGCTGTTGAAGTGATACAGAGTACGTTCGTTTCATACACGTGCAATCGTCGTGTGTGCTGGCATCTAACAAGTCCATAGCTTCAAAACATAATTACATAATAAGAATAATTGCTCTATGGCAATGCCCCCACCGACATACACCGAAGCCCCAGTCGGTGTCCGGCAAGGGAGTCCGGAATCGAGGTTCAGTAATGTAGCTCGGCGAAGAGGCCTGGATGCAAAAAAAAAGTATTGTACTGTAGCTGGTCGGACAGTACGTTCTGTAGGTCACATCATTGAATATGGACACCGCTGGCACGAGACTTGTACTTATTTACATCCATGCATACATACTTACATACCAGTCAGAATACTGATTCTAGCAGGCGGACCATGATCACGCACCGCGGCACGGAGGTCGGACCTTCCTTTGCAAAGAACTGGGACTCCGGGTGTGGACTGCTTGTTTCGGCGTTTAGGATGTAGGGGAGCATTAGTGTCACCCTGACGGCGTGCCTGGTGTAGCGCTTATTTTTGCGAAAAATCAATACCTGTTTTCCTCTGTTTCTTCCTACGATAGGACTTTGCTGAATATCAAGACCCTGTTCTGTCTTCACTCCTTTTGCCCGACGCTACTGCTTGTTCTTCACCGCTGTGTCTGTTGGTGTTGCCATTGTGGCATAGCCGAATACAGATACCGGCCAGCATAACGGCAGGGTTTAGTATTGAAGCACCTGTGTCGGTCTGCTTGCAGGTGTGTGTGTGTTTGTGTTTGTTTGCGAAGGCACACCTTGCTGTTGAATCACAAACGGGCTTCTGTGTTTGACCGTTGACCGACCCCTGTGCTTGAGAGGTCACCTTCATGCTGCTTTTGGTTCCGAGTTCACGGCACCTCAATTCCTTAAGGAATGGCACATGCATGGTTCATGGCTTCAGGGTACAGATGCACCGTGACCAGGTGGCACATCCGGCCACAGCCACGAAGACCATGGTAGCAGGGAGCTCGGCGAACATCACTGATACATCTAGCTACAGCCGGTCTGGATCATGTGTCGATGCATTCATTTAGCGCTCTCATACACATGTAAGCCTGTATGTATATACATGTACGTATACATACAATGCAAGGTGGCTTGCAGGACGAGGTGGTACCCGCAGATGGGCGCACACAAGCATGGGTGCTTGGAAAATCGACTGCATTGGGGAGTGCACAAGGCCTCTTCGATGCCTTCAGATTCGGAGCCAAGGCCACCGTAGCCATGGCCGCCACGAGGTGTTCGCCTCGGAGCAAGGTTTCAAGTTGTTGGCCATGTTTGGCTCGAGGTGTGATGACGCATGCATGAACTCTTGATAGCGTACCTCCGTCCATTGAAAAAAGCCTTCAAATCTACTAGCAGTAGCAGCAGCAGTGGGCAGTGGTCGTGGTAGTGGTAGGATGAGTAGTAACAATCCTGGACGTGGTTTGGGTTGTTGCAGTCTTCGCAGTAGCAGTAGGAATAAGTAGTACCGGTAGTAACAATGGCGAGGTATTATTCAGAGTCACGGTTGTGTGGCAGGGGGCAGGTAGTGGCAGCAGTAGTGGTAATCGCTGGTGGTGGTGGTGGCGGTTTCGGTCGTACTGGTTTCTTGCACCGAATGTTTCGATTTGAGTATCAGGCTGCCTTCGGAAAATCACTGTATGCCTAGTGTTTACAAGACTCAAACCTGTTTATGTTTGTGGGTAAATGCAGGTCATCACCGTGGCTTTGGATGGCTTTCTGTTCTCGTCGAAGGTCCTTAAGATGAAGTTTCGTAGCTACAAAGTATGGCAGAAGACATCTGCCACGGTGTTCGCCCGAAGGAGCCGATTTCTTCTTGGATGCAGCGCTCTTGCCTCATTTCACGAGCCCAGCTGTCCCATCACAGCTGATGGAGTCCTGCAACGGCTGTCAGCACTCGGGTTACCTGACTGAGGTTGCAAGTCTGCTGGCCGCAGCCATTCTTCAGCCATGGATTCAGGTGTTTACAGCTTGCAAAACCGTGAGACTTGTATAATAAGCCAGAACAGTATAGCCATGAGAAGCCACCGAAACCCCCCCCCCTGCGCGTTCGAGCCTACTTTACCCTTGGAGGCACGGCCGTGCATTTGGCCATGAGGCTTAGGAGCCATGGGATCCTCCAATGCGAAGTCCGCCGACATTGAGACTTCGGCGGTGAGTAATATAGGAGTTTAACTAATTACGAATACTATTGTGGGGGCTTCTTATTATAATCACAGTATAATATAGCCCAAAACCTTATTCTAATCTTGAAGGCCCCTACAGTAACCTTCACCCAACAGTTGAACCCGTATGGACCACTTCTTAGAACCCTGATGTCCCCAGTCTACAAGCCTTATGGAACTGTACTATACTGTATGACCTGAACTAGAAGCCCGGAACCCCAGAAAGAAGCCTTATGGCACGTTATGGAACACCTACAGAACCAGTTAGAACACTGAAACCCTAGAAACCAGTAAATGCTTGCTCGAGAGCGGGCTTACATCACGAATGTTCACGAGCAGTCATGGTGGAATAGTGAGATGCAGGATGCTGCAATAGTATTCTACATCCGGTGTTGGTTGCCCACGAATGTCACTACCACATGTTGATGTGCTGCAATGGCCAGTCGTACTGCGGTTAGTTAGCCCTTTGCCCACAATTGCGGACCTCGATGACCACGGATATTGCTACAGCAGCAGCATTGCTACCAGCAGCCCTATGCCTTAACCTTGAGCATCCCTAGATCCGAAAGCTAAACCCTCCAGGAACCCAACAACCTCATAGCAGAACTCGAAACCCAGGGGCCATAACCCATGAACGGATACGATTGCTTTTTTCAACCCGCCTTGAGCAGAGAAACCCTACGCTTGAATCTGTAAGGAAAATGGTCCTTACTCCCCACTCCGGAACAAGACGCTGGCGGATGCCTGGGCAGAGCATACCTGGAGCAATGGCAAGCCTGGATTGCCAGGAGATGCTGTATAGGTCCATAATAGAGAGTCCTGCATAGTTTGTAGTAATCTGCTAATGTAATGTTTTCAAATGTTGTTAATGCATTGATTGGTTTTCAAGCCTAAAGTACTCACGCCAAGCATAACATCAGCATCGAGTCGAAGAAGAGCTGGTACCGCAGAAAGCCTGATTACACTTACACATAAACCCTTCCTCCTGCGATGGTTCCGGGGGCCCCCCAAACCCCAATAACAACTCGGAAAGCGTTTTTAGTGTCAGGGGATATTTTTATTTCTACTCTCACTTCGAGGGATCTTGCTCTTGCTCCCGCGCGGCATTTGCGCCTGCTCTTGCTTCGTCTCTCGTTCTCGCTCCTGCTCTCGCTGTTGCTCCTGCTCTTCTTCCTGCTTTTGCTCTTACTCTTGCTCCTGCCTTTGCTCTTACTCCTGCTCTTGCTCTTGTCTTTGCTTTTGCTTTTGCTCCTGCCTTTGCTCTTAATCCNTGCTCTTACTCCTGCTCTTGCTCTTGTCTTTGCTTTTGCTTTTGCTCCTGCCTTTGCTCTTAATCCTGGTCTTGCTCTTGCTTTTGCTCTTGCCTTTGCTCTTGCTTTTGCTTTTACTCGTGCTCTTGATCTTGCTCTTGCCTTTGCTCTTACTTTTGCTCTTGCTTTTACTCATGCTCTTGCTCTTGCTCCTGCTCTTGCTTTTGCTCTTACTCCTGCTCCTTGCTCTTGCCTTTGCTCATGCTCTTGCTTTTACTCCTGCTCTTGCTGTTGCTCCTGCTCTTCTTCCTGCTTTTGCTCTTACTCTTGCTCCTGCCTTTGCTCTTACTCCTGCTCTTGCTCTTGTCTTTGCTTTTGCTTTTGCTCCTGCCTTTGCTCTTAATCCNTGCTCTTACTCCTGCTCTTGCTCTTGTCTTTGCTTTTGCTTTTGCTCCTGCCTTTGCTCTTAATCCTGGTCTTGCTCTTGCTTTTGCTCTTGCCTTTGCTCTTGCTTTTGCTTTTACTCATGCTCTTGATCTTGCTCTTGCCTTTGCTCTTGCTTTTGCTCTTGCTTTTACTCATGCTCTTGCTCTTGCTCCTGCTCTTGCTTTTGCTCTTCCTCCTGCTCCTTGCTCTTGCCTTTGCTCATGCTCTTGCTTTTACTCCTGCTCTTGCTGTTGCTCCTGCTCTTCTTCCTGCTTTTGCTCTTACTCTTGCTTCTGCCTTTGCTCTTGCTCCTGCTCTTGCTTTTGCTCCTTCTCTCGCTTTTGCCTTTGCTCTTGCTCCTGCTCCTTGCTCTTGCCTTCGCTCTTGCTTTTGCTCCTTGCTCTTGCTTTTGCTCCTACTGCTGCTCTTGCTCCTGCTCTTGCTCCTCCTCCTGCTCTTGATCCGGACACTCCTACGGCTTGTTAGGGTTCAAAGGGCGGGGATGATTTTGGGAGGATGACCCCCAAAGCGTTGTTATTATTAACGGGGTGTTGAACTCATGGCTGAAGCGAATAAGGGACAGTGTGCGAAAATACAAGAACGTGTCATCCTTACATGTTCTGATATTAATATGGAGCAGTTCCATCTTAAACCCTGATGAGAAAACGCCGAAGCCATCGCAGCCACCCAGTCACAGACCGGAACCTCGCAGCTTCTGCAGTCCCTGCTGCTATCAGGACGACGACATATACTAACCATTATAGGAACTCCTTAAGATGCATACCCCCTCGCAGTAACCCTTCTATTAGATTCTATTAGGATGGCTTGGGATTTCAGAGTAGCAGCCCGAAGGTGGGTAGTCCAGCACCGGCTTGGACTTTGAGTGCCTGATTCGCAACTTCCCCTCCATCCCAAGCCATTTTATTGCTGCGGACTCCCTTGAGGGACACATCATACGAGCAGTACTGGGCTTGTTTTTGTGTTCAAGTGAATCCGTCCGAGCTCCTTCGCAGAGGAGGCATCCGTGCTTCGCAATATGTCCAACCCCGGCAGCAGATCAAGTGCTTCGTCTTTGCTGGTGGCAGTCTTTGTTTGCTGCTTTGTTTTGGCCCATGAGGTTTTATGTTTCGGGTCCGGCGATTGGTCGTCATTTCAGCGTAACAGCTGTACCCTAGCCCAGTCTTTGCAATTGCGGTGAAGTCCTGGCAAGGGAAATGCTTCTGTCAAAGTGCAGAGCACGAGGCGCCTTTGTCCTGACTGTCGGTACCCCAGGCTTCCAAGGACCAAGGACCTCAGCAGACCCCCGAGACCTCCGCAAGTAGAAGTACCGGGGTCTTGGGGATTGTATGTTGATTTGAGCAGGAAACAGGCGAGACGATACTGGACTTTGGGGTGCAGGGCTTTGATCTTGAAGGCATAGCAGGTGTTTGTTTCCCAGGGGTCCTGGACATAGCTGGCGCACTTGAGAACCTCCCAGTCCCTTTCCAGGCGAGATTTCGACGAGGCGCAGAGAGTGGCCTCCATGTGGAAGCCTCAGGCATTTCCAGCAACAGCAGAAAGTATGAGTGAGTACTCGTGTGAGGCAGTATGAACTCAGAGACGACCGCAATGGCAAGCAAGAGGAAGACAATGATCGTGCGAGCAGCGTAACAGTAAAACGGAAGCAGCGGAATCCGAGTGTACTCACAAGAGAGCTTCATTGCAGGTCGATGTGGGGCTTTTGGAATTTAGGGTGCTTTGGATGCCTCGGCTAATGATTGCATATGATTGCCCTTATGTCCCAAATGCTTACGTAGGAGACCTCGGTTTGTTACGGATTGGACTGTAGAGCCATGATTCAAATCGCTTGAAGGGCCAGCGGGACGCTTACATCAGAAATGTAGAATAGAGCTCCTTTAAAGAAGCCCAAGCAGCCAGTCTTTCCTTTCGTGGTTTGGCAGCCCTTGTCTAATGCATCTAGGTGCAAAGGAAGCTCCCAGCCTTCCGAAGACATGACCACGCAAGCGTGTTGCCTTGGACCTGGTGCTTCGGGCAAGATACATGGTTCAAGTGCTATTGGCAGCCCTTATAAAGCATGGCTTCCCTTTGTCGGCCACGTAGACGCCCCAGCTCGCTGGAGCAGTTTGTGAAGCGGCTGCAGCAAGAACATCATGAAGGCGGTGGGAGAGCTTTCACGGTTGCTGTGGCTGTAGCGGCAGCGGTAGTAGTAGTGGCAGCAGGATGCCTAGTCGTGGTAGTCATGTGGTAGTGTGCCGGGGTGCTTCATGTTCATGTGCCTTCTCCGTTCTTGGTAATTTGGCCGGCAGATGCATCTCCGACGTTATTCCCGATGTACACGTTGCCTATGGAAGCTTTGTTGCGGATGACAAAGCTTTCTGTCCACGAAGAGCTCAAGGTCGGGGGGTTGGGTATCGGTGTCGCGGTTTGACTTTTCTGAGGTTGTACACTCCCAGATAGCTGGGGTACATTTTGTGGGTACTTGTGACGCTACTTGTGAAACCTTGCTGTTGAGAGTCCGGAAGGAGAAGGGCGCCTTGGTCCTCTTCGAGCGGAGCATGGGGAAGGCCGCGTTCATCTCGCACCAGTGGGTCGGAGAAAGTCATCCGGATCCCGAGTTCCGGCAGATGTCAGTGCTACAGGACGCCTTGAGGCAGGATCGCTTGATAAGGGCTTTTTCTGGGAGCTGCAGGTAGCGTTCTACAACAGCTCAACATGTTGCGTCCGCGAGCACGGCAGACACTGGTTTCCCGCTGGCAGAGAGTATCAAACATGTCTTTCAGAATGGAAGGCTTCGATAGAAGTGAGGGCTTCCTCTCCCCGGTCTTCAGGTACCAGAGGCAAGTTATATAACAGTATGTATGTAGTGCACAGGTTGCATGCTTTCCTTCTTTCGGGCGCGTTACGTATTAAGTCCCTTCTTGACAAACCCCGAAGTCGACACAATTTCCCCAAAGCCCTAAACTCCTAAACCATTGGACTCTCACCAAGCCGTGCCTGCCTTCGTGCGAGTGTGCGTGTCGAAACCATTCTAAACCTAAACCCTCAACCGTAAGCGTCGGCTAGAGCGGGCACCCTGCCTGCCTTGTGCGAGTTGCGAGAGCCGACACCATAAGCCTAATATAGGGACCTAAATCATGACCACTTCTATTGTGGAGGTTTCTTATTATGGTTATAGTATACATCGCCCCAAAACCTATTCTAATTTTTAAGGCCCATGTATTATAGCGCTGGGAAGGCACATGATGGCCGAGATGCCTCACCTCTATCAAGATGCCCACGCCGAGATGTTTCGATGTGGACATGGACCCGTGGCCCAATCTTTAAGACTTGGATTATGGGGTCATTTTAGGGGTTGTTACTTTCGGGTCTATAGGTTTTTTACTATTTGGGGCTTTGGGCTATAAAATAACGTCCCAGGAGTTTAGGGATGTAGGGTTATTTTCCCGGCAGAGTCGAGAGCCGACTTCCAGGAATGCCTTCTTCTGGGCTGAACTCCGAGCCTATCTTCTTCTGGTATGACTATTTCTCTTGCCCGCAGATGGAAAGGAGCGATAACTTCCACAAGGCTGTCGCGACTCCATCCCAGCATACGTTGCCAGGTGGGAGCGTCATGATACCGTAGTCGAGGGCCCCCGTGATAGGTACTACAGGCAACCAAGATGTGTACGGTCACCAGGAATCTCAAGAGGAGACCCCATTCAGTTGCGGAGAATGCTCAGGTGTGCTTTTTTCTTTGTCCTTGCTCCGGTGATTGAAAACACAGACCTGGGTGCAGTCTTTACGGAAGTGTCTTGGGCTGAGCGAGGATGGTGTCTTGTGGAGAGACTTTGCCGAGAGCTTTCGGAAGAGGCGGCGTGTATCGTGATCCAAAGCCAGACGCAGCTTACAGTCGTTTCGTCTGTCATGCACTACGGCTCCATGGCCCGTGGCCCGGGTGAATGCAATTTCACATTGGAGTCTGACAAATCGAAGTTGGGCCCAGTTCTCCAGAAGGCATTGCACGAGAAGTTGTTGATGCTTCTGCGGGCACGTGATCTAGGTGGTTTCCGAGTGCTGTTGAACCTTCAACCAGTTTTGCTCAGAGGATTCATGGTACAGCCCAACTACTGCCTCTTCCAAGACGAAGCGGCTGAACCCAGCAGCTCGGACCCGGCATCCCATGCAGTCGCCGAGTTTTTGTTTCAGAATGGTTTCGAGTCTGTGTCGGACATCGATGGCAGTGGATGGTCGCCTTTGCACTATGCGGCACTTCGCGGCGAGCCGCTCTTGATCCAAGGCCTCCTCGAGCAACGCGCAGATCCGGGCTGCAAGACCAGAAAAGCCAACCCCAACCACGGAACCACCGTGGCCGGAGTTGAAGCTCTGGATATTTGCCTTTCACATCGTAACAATGAGGCCGGTCGCCTGCTTATGCTGGCGAAAGCATCGCCTCATAGCAGATGGGGGCTGGCCTCTGCGTGCATGGGCGACAATGCGGAGGGCGTTCGAATGCTTTGCGAGGCTGGTTGCAGTCCACTTGCCAGGGACAGGTTTGGGAACAGCATGACGAGTATCGCCTGCATGTTTGGCTCTTTGGCAGCTTTCGAAGAGCTGGCAGCTCGGATAGACTCCGAGGCTCTGGACCCATTGACTCTGTCTTGCGCACTTGATGACAGCATGATCCTCCGAGGGCACGGGGCGCTGGCACAGCGGTTGATTGAGCTAAGGGCAGATGTGAACGCACAGAGGCAGGCCGTTCCACCCTTGTCAAGCGGCCTCGGGATGGCTGTGAGCATCATGTCTCTTCTGCATCGACTCGGCAAAGTCACGCCACTCACGGCTTCGTGTTTCCATTGGGAGGGCAGGACCCCTCTAATGTCTGCCATCATGTCAGGGCAGCATGATGGTGCTGCAGTCCTGATTGCAGCAAGGGCGCAGCTTGATCTCCGCACCGCGCGTGGCTGGACCGCTCTCGACTTCGCTCGAGAGCAGTCGCTCCCGGCTTTCCTGCTCCAGGCGCTCCTTAAGGAAGACCGAGAGCCCTGTGAGCTTGTGGCATCCTTGGTAGATGGCAGTGGAGGCTATGTGCAAGAGTATCTCTGAGCTGGCCTTAAAGGCTGCACTCAGGGCAGATGTTGAGGCGTGCAGCGTGGTCTCGGCTGCAAGGGTTTGCTGACGACAACATCCGGAGCGAACTCCGCAACTAACCAGGTTGCAGATATCTAACTTCAACCAAACTAGAGCACCACTCACAATGTCAGCCGACCTTGCTTGTCCACAAGTTCCACGACGCAAATTACTCGTTTAATCGTTCTCCAGTATACAGCGTAGACGTTTTTTGTGCCACCTGTGGCACTGCGAGCATGTGCCATTCGGAGCATGCTTGGATTTTACACCTTGTTTCGGTAGTTGCTTTTTAAAGATTTTTGTATATGTCTCACAAGCTGCACTTCCAGGAGGCCAACTCATCTCGGTGACAGCTTTCAGAAATACAGGCTGCGACTAAGTCGCCTGTTTTCTGTGAGTGATTTTGGGTCACCCTTCCTCGCATGCAGCTCGAAACGTGACCTCTGCTTGTTGGAGACTGCCCAAGCAATGAAATCTTCTAATCCTGCACCACATTGCCATGTTCCTTTCGTCACGGGCTCGGCCGAGGTTCGAATACTTGGAACACATCGACGATGACTTATCCTGGGACGGCCTGCAGGCAGCCGCGCAGGCTGCCATCCGACCCTGGAGGACACCGTCTACTATAGGGACCGAAAGAATTACCAATACTATTTGGGGGGTTCCTTAGTAAAACTATAGTATACTGGCCGCAAAACCCTATTAAAACTAACTATTAAGGCTCCTATATTACAATGGAATTTTTCATGTAGCTCTCGGATCCAGAGACGGTAAGACCAGTTTGGTCTCTGCTGTAGCACGGCATCGGCAGAACACGCAGCTGATTGTGGAAGACCTATCACCTGAAATACAAGACACTTTGACCAGCCTCGTTGAATGTCTGGTGGAATAGTCTAGCCCCGGGCACACTGTCTGGCTACCTTAAACCCTAAACACTTGCCCAACCAGATTCACGGACAGAGTTCGAATGGAGGGGTCGAGTTTACCTTGACTGGGAAAATGTATTATACCACGTGTCACAAAGACCGGCGACAGGAGAGCATCATCTCCTTACAGACGTAAGGGGCTCTCATAACGGATGGTATATAGACGTCAGTCTTGTCGCCCGACTCCTAGGACGTAGCATTCATGACATTTTGCAGAAGTGTGAGTCTTAGGGAATAGGCAGAGACGGAGGGCAGACACAGCAACTGAGTACAGGGCCAGGCGTTGGTTTCAAAGCGAAGGATTCTCGGGTTTCGGATCTCCAGATTTTGCACTGGAATGTTCGAGGTAAGTCGGTTCAAGACGTGCTACACACCTTGAATGGGGTTGTTCACCCACTAGACCTTCTCATGCTGCAAGAAGTGGGAGGGCTTGGAAGAGGCAAACCAGATTCTGTATTGTCCTTTGAGGTTTGGAGTGGCAGCGAGAAATATTCCTGCTTCCATGTTGATTCAGCTGAAGGCTTTCGACAAATTTGCATAGTAATTCGACATCCTTTTGCAGAATATGTGTAGAATACCTGCGCCTTGTCAGTTGGTTTAGGGGTACATTTGAGGCCTAGGGGGGAAAACCGATTCATGCGGTGACGTTTCACTTTCCGCACAGTAAGAGGCCGGACGCGAAAGCGGTCTGGGAAAATGGGGTTAAGGAGTTGGCATCATTCCTGCAGGCCCCCCAGCCAGATGACTTTGTCATACTGTCTGTTGACCTTAATCAGGACTACACCCTATATTACGACACTTTCTCCGAGATGCCACACTTTAGGACGGTGATTGCTCAGAACGATCTTAGAATGCTAGAATATCCGGGGCATAGTTGGTATGCGAGAGGACACTCCTCTAAGATTGATTTTACGTTCTACAGAGGACTTGGAGTTGTAGGAACCATTCAGAATCGTAACGACCTACGGCTAGGCCTGCCTTCGGACCAGAATGCCCTTCTTCTGAATTTCGGCGCAAAGGTCCCTTTCCTTCGTCCGGTGTGCAGACGCACGCTGTGTGGTAAATGGGATATCGACTCGAGGAGGGCTGTAGAAGCCTGTAAGGAGACCCTTGGGAAACCTTTTGACCTTCAGATCCTGTCCGGGCTTAGGCAAGCGTGCGTCGTTAAACCACCAAGCCTCAGATATAAGGACCCGCCAGAAGTTTTGAAGCTCATTGCTCTGCGTAAACAGTGTGTGGATGCGGAAGACAGAGAAAAGTTAGTTGGTAGTATTCATGAAGCTAGGAAGGTTGCTAAAAACCCATAAGACTGGTTTGCTGCATCTTGCGCAGCAGGGGGACAGAAGGGTTATCTCGTTTCTAAAAAGAAGTTCTGCCACCTCGGCGACAGATGCTGGATTCTGACAGAGGGCGGGTGGAGCAGAGCAGGCGGTAGAGGGAGTTAGGCAGCATTATAAAGCCAAGTATTCTGAAGAGGATCGTACTCCTTTAGCACCATTGATTGCTGAACTCGAGGCCAAACATGGACGGGTCAGGACGAACCCAATTACAACACGGGAGATCATGGCACACCTGAGCAAGCTTAACTCGCAGACATGCGCCGGAGAAGATGGCGTTCCGTACACTTAGCTTCGTGAAATTAGCACATCTGGCCTAGGGGAAAGTTTTTGTGAATTCCTTAACGACATTCTCCGCAGCGGACAGGTCCCCTCCGAATGGAAAGTGGTCCGCATTAGCTTCATCCCCAAAATTAAACTGCCGTGCAATGCAGCCGATCTGAGGCCAAGTTGTTTGACGAATACAGTAGCCAAACTCTGTGGTCGCATCTTAATTCATCGCATGCGTGCATTGCTACCACCTTGTAATTCGTCCCAATTAGGATGCCAACCAGGAAGACAGGCAATGGATGGTGTCAACACAGTGAAGGCGGCAATTGCAATTCGTAACAGGACCAATTCGCCCCTCTGCATCGCTAAACTGGACATCAAAGCCGCCTTTGATAGCCTGTCACATCGGGCAATTGCCGCCTACCTCATGCAGCGGGTTCCTAATAAAGAAAGCCTGGTCCTGTGGGAACTTCTGACGCATAATGAGGTTCTTCTTGAAGTGGGGGGTGAGCATTGGCGTCAGAGTCTTGAGAAAGGTATATTACAAGGGACTGCGTATAGTGCAGAACTTTTCTCGCGCGTGATAGCGTGGACGTTAGAACCCATCATTAATCAGACTCAGCGCCCGGTAAAGGTTGGTGGGGTGAGCTTCCCACCGATGTTGCTGTATATGTTCCCCATTGAGAAGAAAACCCTGACGCAGCGTGAAGAGTACCACTGGGACATGTTGTCGTAATGTCACAGGGGGATCATACATGTGAGCGTGAACTTGCTTACTCTCCACCGTTGCCCTTTCGCCGCAACCTGTTTGTAGAGGAACTGCCTCGCAAAACATGAATAACTTTGGAGAAGAACCAAGTTGGGATGCATTTGACTGCGGGGGATATCTTCAGGTTGGTCTTGCGATTTGTTGCGTTGCACTCTTGCACCTTTGCGTCAAACTCTACAGTCACTTTTCGGATGATCTCCGTTGGATCAGAGTCTTTGCATGGGCAAGATGGAACAACCTTATGTATAGGCTTTTCCCAACAAAACCAGAGGACGCAAACGTGTTGCAGAGGGTTGAGTTTAGATTGAGCAAACTGGAGTATACGTTGTATGATCTTAAAGAGTTCCTTGAGAGCTTGCAAACGGAGATGAGAGACCTAAAATCGGTGGCCACTGAAGCCATCGAGCTTCCTAACAATGTTTGCGAAGTACTGGTTGATGTTGAGGACTCCATGAAAACCCTGGCACCAAAGCTTGAGAGACTTTCTAGCACGGTTAAGCATCGAATCGATAATCAGAAGTTTGTGCTACAGTGTATGTACTACTCGTTAGATGAGCAGTTCCTCCTACTATGTCACCTGGCTTATATTCTTGAAGAAGCCGTCGACCCGACATCCCCTTATCCTTTCACACTTAGGCTCGCACACAGACCTCGAGGCTCAGGCGCCAGACCCCGAAACCGACAGTATTACTGATGTATTGGCATTCGCGCTTCGGTAGCTGCTCTGCCACTTACCTTGGAGTAAAGGCTCGAGCATATACACTGCGAGGGCCATCTTAGATCCAACAATCATGGAACGAACCCAACAGTGCGTAGAGATACGATCTCGTAGCATTTGGGCGCGTGAGCTTCATGATCGACTTTTGGCTTTCCCTCCCGACTTGGAACATAAAGATCAACAAACTAATCCCACGAGAGCTTAGGCGGAACAGAATTCGACAAAGCTGCCGATCTTCATGCAATCTCATTATGAATTAGTCCACCAGTCAGTAATCCACATGCAGAGAATGACGGCAAGGATATCTGCTTCGCTTACTCCACCGAATCAGCAGAGCTTGCCAGGGGTCAGACGACCTTCCTTTGCCCATATTTGCCCATATAGCAAGTGTGCCTTTCCATGCGCTCATGCAGTGATTTTCGTCTAGCACAGACCACCACGGGGGACCTTCTCGATCACGACTTCTCCACGTGCAGGCTCATTAAATTTGGTCAATTCCACACCATGCAAGCATACTTTGCATTCAGAAGTTCATTGCTCTTGTCACATGCAAACAAATTCCAGGTATCAGTCGCGTTCATACGCAGCACTGCCATGCTGCAGTGTAGGTTCCATATTATAGCACCACCACTTGCAATAGAAATTCCACATGCAGATGAGAGTCCCCAGTATTCAAGCAGTCAGAGAGAGGCTATCCAGACTGACAGTCGTCGACTGTGGTTCTTCGCGGTCACACGCTGCCTCACCACTTGCTATCTGAATTCCATGCATTGGCACCACTTGTCGCACAAATTCTACACGCAGATCTGGTTTCCCAGCATGTAATTGGTCAAAGGAAGTACAAATTGACAGTCAACCGCCAGGTTGTGAACGCAGGTTCATGTAGTACAGGCTAACCAGCCCATCGCCTCCATGCGTTCCTTCCGTGCAGTCATCGTTATGCTGGCGTCGATGATATCCATCACCTTTGCATAAATTCCTTGCAGATATTCCAGATCCCATTTGCAGCCAGAGGTTTTATCACGCAGGTTTGCCAGCCTCCATGGGCGGCGCAGCATTGGCATCTATCAGCGGCAGGTCACGCGGGTTAAGGGAGTAAAGGAATGGTCTGTCTGGAAGTAGGGGAAAGAACATGAAACCCTAAGAAGTACAAGCCATTCGGAGACACGTAACCCCATGGTAAACCTTCTCGGAGCTCAAGCTGGGAAGAGGATGGGTCTAGGTGTGTTGCACACCGTCCACCGCCTCTCGCTTTTGACAGCCCTGTGTCTCTGCAGACTCAGTATCATGAATGGTGACAACCGAGCAAACACGCAATTGTTAGTTTCCATATCTTGCGAGTCGAGGCTGTCCACATTCATGCAGCCTACAATATTGTGATTAAGCAACCCGGCTTTCCACACCCCACCTCTACGTTTGGGCACGAAAGGAAGCCTAGATTGTTCAGGTTGCCCGGGACCTACAGGGTTCTGAAAATAATATTCAACGTCAAGACTGGTGGTATTCCGAGCGCCTCTGGTCTTTCTTCTAATTCTGGTGCAATAGAGTATAGAGATCGACCCCACAAGGGCGTAAGCAACCAACACCACTCTCCTGCCCTGCCAGGGCTCAGTACAATGCAGAAAACGTTTACCAGTGAAGAAAAGGAGTCGGTCTCTTGGGATCTCACGTACTGTGCCAGAGATTTTGGACCCTAGGCACATTTTATGCGAAGAACCCGTAGGGGACTCAATCCAAAGTTGACCATTACTGAAGTCCGTGAGAGGGACAATGCCTGCGGATAATGAGAGTTTCTGAGGTCCTTGTGAATACCCTTACCGGCACAGTCTTGAATTACTATGGAGCTATATTTATGTTGAGGCGCTATTTTAGCCAGGAAGGCAGTACTTTGACAACACAACATCATACATGGGGCCGTAGCGCAGGACAGCTTCGTAAGGTCACGGGGGTTGAGCCCTAGATGAAGAACCTGCCCCTCGCCTTCCAATGTCTTAAGACGCTGCGGTACTTTGTCAAATCCATGTAGGATGGATTGACGTAAGTACTCGATCTCATCACTGACGTGAGGCATGTTGAGGCTTGCTCTACTGTAGCAACGTCCAGTCGGTTTGTGTGGCAACCGATCTCGAAGAAGGACCATAAGCTGTGCTAGAAACAATATCAGATTCGTAATCATCGTCAATATTGGGTGCAACAGCTCGCGAAGCCTCAACAACTGTTTCGTACAGCTGACCCTCAACCCAGTTTACCCACTCCTGAATTTCCGGTGCGGTATGATCACGTATGGAGGGGGAAATTGGGTCCGCACTCGGTTCAAGCCAAAATGGGGAAACATCCACGATGATATCATGTAACACTACATAGCCACCGAGGGGGTACGTGTGACGACGTTGGGCAATTGTACTGTAAAGAGTGTCCGAGGCGACTCGTGAGAGACCGGGTGGCATGGAACGAAGTTCTCCTACCAGCCTTTCTCTTAGTTGTTCCGGGGTTAGAGGCATTCAGTCTAGATATCAGCAGTGAAACTAGCTTGTTGAGTCAAAGGCTGCGGTGTCGTGGGGTGCAGCATCCTGTAGTGGGTATAAGCGTCGGGACACACTACAGGAAGGAAGGCTACTCTCTCACACAACAGCCTGTCATCTCCACTCCGCCATGCTACTGGCAGATTCCATCCCGTACAAATACTGGAGTAAATATCAAGAGATGCATAAATGCTGTTGGCGATGGTCTCTGCCCAAGCATGAAGCCGATTCTTGTCAACAATACTTAGGAAATCAGGCTTGTGTTCCTCATGACTTGCAAGGGTTGAGACGACAACATCCCAAATAGTAGACCAATAAGACCACACGACTGAACTAGAATTCCAAATCGGAACAGCCTGGTCAGTACTCGGGATGCTGCCACATATGTTTACACATAACATATGAGCCATGTGGGTTTTGTTTCACCAAGCCTGCTTAGACACGACAACATGGCCAGCTTAATGTGGCTGGACAAGCTGTGGTCTTGATGACTTAACCTTTAAGGGACCTCTTTGGGAAGTCCCCCCCACAGATCACATACTCTACCCATCTGCCATCCCTGGCGGCTAATATTTTCTTATATTTATACCCTCTATCCTACTCGAATACCCTAACTTTATTTCTTAGCCCGAACCCGAAAGTGATCTGCAACACAACACTCCCCAGGGTTCTACCAGTCATGCATTC
This sequence comes from Symbiodinium sp. clade A Y106, assembly GCA_003297005.1. Classification (NCBI taxonomy): domain Eukaryota; class Dinophyceae; order Suessiales; family Symbiodiniaceae; genus Symbiodinium; species Symbiodinium sp. clade A. Next base: position 49,018 of record BGNK01003850.1, read on the forward strand.
GTTGTGCTTTACCGTGAGTGTAGGACCCTGGGAGGGAAGATGTCCAAGCATGCACAGTTACTTTATGTGTTGATAAGAGTCAGTGTTGCTTTGATCATGATTATTCCCTTAGTAATGTCTCACTTTGGCAGACTCCGAACCATATGCCTCGCCTGGATTGTCCGAGTGGGAGCGCCGAAACCCTAAACCATAAACCCTAAACCCCTGTCTGGCCTTACAAGCACTTGGAGTGTAGTTCGTAAGTATGCAGGGGTCTGAGACCTCCAGCACCTCACAGCCGTAACTTTCTGCAGGATTTTCAAGACCGTGATTCTTCTCGGCCCCTTTCTGGCCTCTTAGCTTCATAGGTGACGGTGACGGTAATGATAACGATTGTCATGATGATGGTCATAGTCATGGTATAACGGGGGGCACGGGGTCAAACACGTGTTTCCTTACGTTTCTTGTCGGTGGTGTTTATTAGTGTGTACGTTAATGTGGGTTCCCACCTTTGGCACGTTTGTAGGTGCAGTTGCTGTTGTCTCTGTACTATCTGTGATCCTCCTTGGTTCGCAGCTGCTTGCTTTTCTTATGCGCCTTCCTTGGTGAGTGTGTTCTTCCTTTACTACCTTGTTGTTGTTATTATCTGTGGTTGCGTTGGCTGTTGCTGCGCTGTTGCTCTTGTCGTTGCTGTTGTTGCTGTGGTTGTTGTGGTTGTTGTCGTTCGTCTTCTTCGTCTTCTTCGTCGTGTTCTTGTTCTTGTTCTTGTTCTTCTTCTTGTGGTTGCGGTTCTGGTTGCTGGTTGTTGGTTGTTGATTGTTGATATTGTTGTTGCTGATTTCGTTGCTGGTGTCGTTACTGGTGTTGTTACTGTTGTTGTTACGTTTGTTGTTGTTGTTGTTGGTGGTGGTGGTGGTGGTGTTGCTGCGGTTGCTGTGGCGGTGGCGGTTGCCGTTGCTGTTGGTTGGTTGTTGGTGTTGTCGTTGGCGTCGTGGTTGCTGTTGCTGTTGCTGCTGTGCGAGGGCCGCGCTCTCTGCTTTCCGCCTTTCAGTGCTTGTTCGTTGCCTGCTGTTCGCACTGGCACACTTCCCTACGGAGTGGCTGCTGCAGCGCTGTACCGTTGTGGCGTCTTCCTTAGGCAGCGCGTGATTATCGTGAATTCCTCCTGGTGAGGGTCTGTTGATGTTGCTCTTCTGTTGCGGTTGCTGGTGGTGGCGTTGTTGTTGTGGTGTTGGAGCTTGTCGCCGTCATCGCGGGGAGCTTTAGCACCAACAAGAATAGCGACTGTCCTGAAATTATAGTTACTGTGAAAGCGTCCTCATTGTGCGAACCATTCTTACCCGAAGCCTTAAATTTTCTTACCCGAAGCCTTAAATTTGGGCCCAGCTCTTCACGCTGACAGCGGAGCCGAAGAAGATGAAGAACGGGCGTTTCCATCACATATCGCCACACGAGCAGCTTGTCTTTGGGGTCGAGGGTGTTTAGGGTGTTAGCAGGGCCTTAGAGGTTTGGATTTGACAGGCTTGACAGGAAGCCGACAAATAAGCTGGAGTAGCGACAATGACTGCGCCATTGGACAAAAATGTGGTTGTCTATTGCCTGTCCGAAAGGAAGTATTCGACATCACCAACCTCATAAATAAGTATTATTTACAAAACCCAAAACAGGCGACAAAAAGGCCAAGCCCGCTCCTTCTCTCCCCCTCCTACTTACCACTCGCACTCCAACTCCGACCTATTGCCACTACTACTACGACTACTACTGCTACTACAAGAACAACTACTACTACCACTACTACCACTACTACCACTACTACTAACGAAAATACAATGCTACTACTTCTACTGCTACTGCTGTTGCTACTGCTACAACGACTACGACGACGACTACATACTACTGCTACTTCTACGGCTACTGCTACTACTGCTGCTGCTACAATACGGCTACTACTATTACTGCTTCTGTTGCTGCTGCCGTTACTACTCTTCTACTTCTACTTCGACGACTACCACGACTACCACGACTACTACGACTACTACAAATGCCGCTACCACCAGACGTCGTGTTGCTAATTGATCGGCAGACACTTCAGGGGTCAAAATCGGGATGCTATTTCTTGGATTTTTCATCGGGGTTATATTTGACGGTTCTTTCGTTGTTGCGTGATTTGCAGCCGAACGTGTTCAGGAACCTCGAAATGCTGCAAAATACAGCGCTTCATTTGTCTATCGTCTAACATACTTGTGGATTGTTTGTGTGCAGTGGTAAGGCTGTCACAGAAACGTGTAACGACTAGTTACTAGTTTTTCCTTTTTGACCGTCTTGCAGGACAATAAGTGTGTTTGGACAAGCACATCGATGCATAGTATGGCATAGACAGCACCTTGAGCTGTACGCGAAGGCATGTTCGGACTCTTCTGACACATGCGTCCGCTGCGAGTCTCAGCCACTCGGGGGAATATCAGGACGCCACTTCATGGCGTCTTCAGGCTGGCTTTACAGTTTCTGAGATTGGCTCGGAGATGTGCAAGAGCCCCATGATCAGCAGCACTTCGTTTTGAAGCCCTCATATTTATTATGTCAACACTGGTCACAGTTAGGATTGAAGGGGCTCACCTCGCTTAAGGTTCCACTTGAGAAGCTGAGGGAAATCGAAGACGCCAGCGCCGGCATGCGAACCCCATCTTAGCCCACAGAGATTAATCAATCTTGTAATTCTTAAGGCGTAGAAGCCCGAGCACATTCCATGACACCAGCCGAAACTTAAAATCTTGGGTCTCTCATGAACCCAGAGACTCCAAGATCCCTTAATTAAGGAATATACCTTAAATCATATTGGGGATCCTACTAGAATTTGAGGTACATTCCTTCCTGAATGGATATTGGAGTCCCCTAAACCTTAAACTCTATAGATCCCTTTTAGGAAGCCTTAAAGGAACCCTAGGTATTCCTCAATTAAGGTAATGTTGGAGTCTCTGATGACACTCCCAGGCTATCTCATACTCGGCTTCCTCTTCCAAGTACTTACCATGCTGGCTTTGCGCTTTGCCCGGAGAAGGGGCTTGCGAAAGGCCGAGAGGGAAGGATGGGTTTAGGGCTTTAGGGTGTGGAACATGCATGGCGCCACGATTCGTGAGACTTTCTTGGTTCGATCTTTTAGGGGTACCCGGGTACCCGCAGTTCGAAGAGGCCTGGATGCAAAAGAGTTTGGGGGTTTAGGGTTTAGGGCATCTGCTGTTTATTTGTTGTCGTGATTCCTTCTTTGTGTTGTCCTCGCTCGTCCCGGGTCTGGGTGGAGAGATGCCTCTCGGTTGCGTTTGCCCGGTAGGTCCTGCCCCCTTATTGATTGAGTTTCGCCCGCGCAGACTTCCCAGAACCCAGAGGAGGATTGTGAAAACCCGGTTCCTAGTCCCTGGTACCCGAGATCCTGGTGCATCACGCAGGATCTACACTGGGGGTCGCCCATTTTTCGAAACTGCATGAACCCATAGACCGAAGGAAAAGAAAAACGAAGCCAACTCCCGACGCCCTAAACAGCTGCGAAAGGCAGAGATGGTTCTGTATCTGAGACCTGGCTTGAACTCAACAATCGTGGGGTCTTCCAGTGCTTCTAGTAACGTCGTTTGCGACGACTGCTGGTTCCGAGTCGTGCGAGCCGTGACCCCAGGAATGGAATTCTCTTTAAGGAGGAGCGTGCAGCTTGCTCCGTGATTTGCGCATGGGCGGTGAACTTCTCGTGGTGGAGTCCGCCACAGGACTCATGCGGCTACTGTTGGGATTATACTATTATACGTTATAAATTCTGGTTACCCCCGCTCCTACAAAGAAATCATGGGACAGAATCTGGTTTGGCTTCAGCAGTTGCAACAGAGCGCGAAAACATGGTCGCGGATCAGGGATATGAAAGCAACTTATGACGAGCATACCGAAGATGCGGTTTCTACGTTGTGTTTGTATTCATGTCATAGAAATGTATGTCATTCAGTGGGCCAAACTTATGTGAGCCACGTTTTCACTTTTTGGATCATGTTCGATTCTGGGATCCTCACTTTTTTTCCATATTCCGGCCTGTTTCTGTCAGAAATCATGACCATGTCTGGGTGTTTGTCAAGCAAGGCCGACGGGATTACTAGTGTGGACAATCGATACATGCATGCGGTCTGTTCGTTGGGACTGCAAGCGAGCGGTTGCTCCAACCTTGTTGCTGCCAAGTGTTGGATCTACTGCCTGCATCGGTCTGCCAGCAATCTGGCCTAAACCCTAAACCAATGGACCTAAGCTGTCAACTGTTACTTCGGAGTTACCCTGCAATGCGGGCTTGGTCCTTGCTAGGTAGGAGGGAAAAACCAATGGACCAAGACCCTCAACCCGAAAGTTTTTTTGAATCCCAGATCCTGTGTCTTATCTTTGTACATCCGATTCAGCCTCGCGCATGGGCTTTGATCCCAGCCATGCGAGAGGGAAAAAACCCCTAATTCCTGATGCGGAGGGTGAGCTTTCTCACTTCGAGGCCCTAGGCCGACGGATAGACCTGCCACTTGCTTTGCTCCGTTGACAAACTTAGTTCCTGGCCTCTCAACGCAAACCTTGACAGCGCCAAGTGCCAAACTGAGACCCTGAAAAACGCAAAGTCCTAAATCCCTCCTTGCTAAGTAGGAGGGAAAAGCCCGTTGACCCTGATCCTAAACCCTTGGAAATCCGGAACCCCCCACCCGAAACCCTAAAAAAAAACACCCCCTTCACCAAAAAAACAGCCTTTTTGCAGGAGACTCGCATCCTCCTGGCCCGGCCCTGCGTTTGCATCCTGCTCCTTTTGTTCTGCGACCTGGCTGTGACCGTGAGCAGTCCTAGAAACGCGTAACACGGTCACTGTTAGTCATGAACATGTATACTTTCCCCAAACTGTCCAAGCAATCATGGTGCTGCCAGTCTTCTCGTCGTTATTTCTGGTGCTGCAGTCGCGGTTGATGTCTGAATGTTCCGTCGAACATCGACCCGTCTCACTCGAAGGCTGGGTCGATCTGTGTCTCTGAAAATATTGTGTTACGGTAGCTGTGCATCATTTGCCGAGAGACATGCGGAGCTTGGTATGGCTAGTCGGCTAAGTCGGCTAGTCCGCGAGTGAGTGCCGCACAGGCGGGATTGAAAATTCCCCTGAAAGCTTCAGGCAACGCTCTCAAGAAGATCTTAGAGTTCTCTTTCCTGCGCAGCAAGTTGGCCCTAAACTTCGAGTCAGACGTCCTTGCTTCAGGGCTGCAAAGTCTTTGCTAACAAAGGTTTGGGGGTTTTGTTGGCCCGAAGCCCTACAAGCATCCACCTTGACAGCCCCGGGAGTATTGACGAGCTTTAACCCCACGACCTCAGCAATGGCTTGAACGTGCATGCACAGTCATATACATGTCCTGATTACACGAGGCCTCACGAGAATAGCTTGTGCCTGGCCGATATCAAACAGGGAAGTCTATCTCGGCTTGCTCGTCCATCTCATGTCGCTGCAGTGACAAGTGACGGCTTAAGCGTCTCGATCCTCAACATGCACTGACTCTGCACTGCGGGCGGTGCTTAGACTTGTAAAAGGGGACACCGGAAGCTTCGAGGTTAATGCCTTCGAGCTCGCTGCCCTGGAGCGCGTTGCAGACTTTGCTTGCCTCGAGGACGTCGGCAGCAGAGAGTACCCGCAGAATGATCACGGAACTCCACTCGCACGAATCCTCGAGTCCTGAAATCAGCACAAATGGCCAAGGGCAACAACGACCACTAAACTCACTAAATGTCATGTTTCGGCACATTCCTTCCCATTCATGTCGCCTCAAGATTCCGGCTTTCGGGCAGAGACGATGGCTTGAGGAGGTCATCAAAGCAGAGATAAGTAGAGTTATGCAATCGTCGTTTCGCATGGGAACAACATCTATCGTTGCGGCATCGCATAGGATGAGCCACAGTGTTGAAACAAGTAGCAGGAGTGGTCGCTATGTCAGTAGCGGCACAACTAGAAGTATCCGCAGCTACTAATGAGAGGGTGGGCAAACAGGTTGTTTGAAGGGCGTATGGGGAAATCTACACATGCAGAGGTTCAGGGTTAGCCCCCTGGAGCATTCTGGAGTTTCTTGGGGCATGAGGCTGCTGGTGGGCGGTTTCTTGATATTAAACGGAAGTGAAAACCTGCTCCAAAAAGCCGTTAACCCGCTCATTTCGGAGAATAAGAGACGCCAGGAGCAGCCCAAAGAGCTGACCCAGACGCTTCAGCAGACGCCTGTGCTGCCGCTACTCCAGGCGATGCTGCAAGCTTTCTGACCTCGGAGCGTACCTTCATGCAATCCGGTCCATGCCTCGAGCGCTTTGCAAGTCGGAAGCTACGAGAAGGATGAAAGTGCATTAGCTTTGGACAAGTCATGCGAAGGACCCACACGCCTTCGAAAAGCTCACGGCGGAGCACCTTCGGAAAGCCTATGGCAAAGGCGACAGAAAAACACACGGGGTTACGGTTTCAGGTGCATGAGGCCACATGGAGGGATCCAAGATCGCGCCCGTGGGCTCCGCTTGCAAGATAACGGGCTCTGTGGACCTTGAGCCGCTTTGGAAGCCAGCTCAGTTTACAGCTGGAGCGTCAAACCAACGATCCGTGGGTGCAGCACCTGTGTTCTTCTTCTTCTTCTGCCTGCTACGGTTTGCGAAAACACTACACTGTATCTCGAACGAGGTTCTGAACGGCCAAACCCGGCTCCCACTACGGCACAGCGCAGAAGCCCCCGCGCCATTCCCCGCAGGGCAGAAGGTCACGGTCTCGCGGCTTCAGTCCACGTCCAACGTCCTGCGCACCCAAGCGCCTGCAGTAAGAGGCTCAGGGCTCTCGGGCAAGACTCTACGGTCTACAATGGGCTACATGGTATATATAATAAAAATAAAAAATATATATATAGTATACATAAATATACTTGCAGTACCAGTATATACCATTCCTTTAAGGCCTCCATCTCGTCTCGTCATACAATCTACCCCGAAGCCGATTCAACTATTGCAACTATTTTACGGTCCGTAACATATTATGCAGGACTTTACCTGCGCATCTCCTATTAAGTATGGGAATTCGAGGCCACAGCCTAATATTCACAGGGTTTTGTGGCAAGCGGTCGGGTTTGGGGCTGTCGCGGTTTGTTAGTTGTGGATTCCGCTGAGTTCAGCCGATGCAATATTGGCAGCCTGGCAAGATTGAAGATGTTTCCGTGGTAATGACGATGATGCGGACGCTGGCGATGCACAATGTCATTATATGTCAATGATATCACTTCAGAACAAAGGCAACAATAATGTAGTGGCCTTAATAATTACCTACACTGTCTCGGTGGTTCCATATTATAATTATAATATAGGAAAATTCAAAATCTTTGATTGTAATTATTAAGGCCCTTCTCTTACGGGCATACTGAGAACACTAGAGATCTCATTCCGAGGCTTGGTTGGTCAAAGTCAGCCGCGCGCCGGAGCTTTTCCGAGCGCTGCAGAACTCCTCTACAACGATGCAGCTCGAAGCGGATGGGGTCGTGCATGGCTATTGGCAGTATGTGAAAGAGCAAAGCTCAGCATGTAAACCCATAATTGCCTGCAGTCCATGCTTTAGCACGTTCAGGCGTTGCATGCTTTCCATCGCAGGCGCGCCTTTGGCTTCAGCTTAGGCTACC